>JBCAUA010763756.1:0-14938 GCA_038406235.1 Peronia verruculata | reverse complement strand
CTCTCTCTCTCTATCTATCTATCTATCTATCTATCTATCTATCTATCTATCTATCTATCTATCTATCTATCTATTTAAAAGATAAAATAAGTGAGGACAGAATGCAACAGCTAATTTACCGCTAGATGCCTGACTCGCAATTCTACGCCATACAGCCGCGGCCATATCCCGAAATGCTGAAGGCGAGAAGACACACTGGGCCAAAGATGTCGCATCGCGTGTTCGACTTATGCGCAAAATGCGAGGCCGGGCTAAGCTATGCGTGTGTCAAGGAACAGGAACCAGCTGACTAGGTGTGACGTGATGAAGCTCGTATGTGAGATAGTCTCTCAAAGCGATCGTCCATGTTTAGTCCTATCGTCAACACTGAGCAGTAGTCGTTACCTTGAGCTGTCATTTACGCGTCAACAACAAAAACGCGTAACAAAATTTGGACTCAGCATTTTCTGGCTCCGTGTCCCAAATTTTGGTTTACCACGGGCTCAGGGTGACCACAGAACAGTACTTTGCCTAAAAAAAAAAAAACCGAAAAGGCGATAAAAGTTTCCTGAAGAATTAGGCGGAGTGTGCCGGACAAACTCAAGAGGAAACTCAGACAAAGGACGTCTAGTTCGATGTTTTTCCGGGAATGTAACGATAATAAAAAGAGGAAGGGGGGGGGGGGAGTAGAGAGAGGAGAATGGGGAATGATGGACAGAAGAAGGATAGAGTGAGGATAGTGGAAAGACCAGGCGTTGAAAGGTGAGGACAGGGACAGAATTTCGCACATAACCTGAGATTCTTGTCCTTCAAGCAAAGGTTTACCTGAGAGGTATTGGGCATGTCAAACAGGTAGAGCAAAAAAGTAATTCCAGTGCGCGTCTGTGTTTGTATACAAATGTAAATTGAGGTGTCTTCCAATCTGAGCAAGCTGCCTCTGTATTCAGTCAAGTCTGAAGGGCAGAGGGGCGTCACCAATAAAATGCCTGGGGGATTTATGGATGTCTGAGGGCGTGGCTGAAAAAAAAACTCGCTTGGTTATTGAAAAGTTTAACCCTAGAAATGCCAAGGGGTTAATGTGATCAAAATGCCATCTTGTTCATCATACAGTGTAAATAATACTGCTTTCCAAACAGCTGACAGTGTAATATCATAGTCACAATAATAATTTAGGACCACTATCAATTTTCGGCATTTTCTATTATCATTTTAAGGCTAGGGGTTCTTAAGGGATACGCATACGCTTAGATCTACCTCCAATTCTGATATGTGGGCTGTTTTGTTGTTTGTTTTTTTTTTAATTTCTCAGTTCCATATCTTTTTAAGCAAACAGAAAATTTAGACTTTGATTTCTCTTACAGCAAATAGCAAAATCTTAAACACAACGTACACCAGAACGAATATGTGTTAATTATAAATCTTGTTATCAATATTCTATTATTGATGTTATAAATTGTGACATTATTATGTCTGTCCTTGATCAGGGTGTAATGTTTGTGTTCTGTCTTACTTCATAATATAATATATAACACAATCCACTAGAGCACCATAGACAATGTCCCAAAAGTATTGATCTAGTTTTCTTTCACAACTTCTTATTGCCACATAAAGCAGATCGGAAGAGAAGTTTATTCCGCCGGCTTCAGTGCCTTGTAACAGTACTCGATTTTTTGGCTTGAGGGTGGTTGAAAGTCGGCAGTCGGCGGAAAGCGATCCTGGGTATTCGGTATGCAAAGGGAGAATCGTTGTGTAAAGGGAAAATCGTTGTCAAAGGGAGGTAAATCATCTCGATATCTGATAACAAGTAGTATATGACATTTAAAATGGTATAAATTCTGGTACTAATATATATGAAACTCCAAGATGAGCACTCACTGTAATAAAATGTTTAAATAGACATTTGCCTCCACTCCCAGACTTCAGGGACGGCTCTGTGTATGTATAGAACTTTTCTGTAATGAAATGTGAAAGGGAAAACATATCCCATAGCGCCAAATTCCTTGCAATTTCCCCTTGCATTCCCAGCAATGGGGTCTTCGCAAGCTTCTGTGGCATATCTGACGTCTACATCTGAGAGGGAGAAAGAGACAGACATGTCTGCTTTGTGAATAGTGTGAGTACGGGAGCGCAGGCTAACTTGGACAAAACGCATCGTCTATGAAAACAGGAAAATTGCCTTTTAGTTTGGAGATCTTTCTTTTCGTAGGTAATAATTAAAATGAAAAATGTTGTTTTTTGTTGCTGAGAAAACATCTTTTTGCATTCCTGAAAGCCCGAATTCGGGAAAATAGCGATTTAGTTTGCCGATCTTTCTTTTTCATACGGAGTGATTAATTAGTGTAGCTTTTGTATAGTTTGAAGTGGAATAATAAGTTGCTGTCTTCTTTCTTTCTTTCTTTATTATTATTATTATTGAAACTGTGAACGGTTATTATACGAATAGGTAGGGAAATAATTAAACTGTGATGTAAGAGCTGATTTGTCACAGTACGTTACAGAGAAGGAGAAATGCTGGGGAGGGGGGGGGGAGGGGGGGGAGGGGGCAGAAGTGAGAAGTTACTGAGGAGAGCGAAATGAGCGCCAGCAAAAACATGCCAACTCCTGGCACTGTTACTGAGTTTGGCGTGAGTCACACGGTGCGCGTGAGTACGGATGTAAACACTGACGCCACTATCGACTACTCACGGCACGTCTGGAGATCTTCTACGAGATGTCTTGCTGTTTCCCTGCATGGGGGGAAGACCCGATCACATGCATACAGCGATAGGTCGATTCCAGTCAGAAGGTCTATCGGGCACATAGTGACACGACTAAAATATCTTCATTTTGTGTTGCATTATTATTATAAACAACTACTGGCATCATTCTGGCATTAATAATGTGCCTCCCAATCTGCTACTCTTATCTTCCTAGACAATGAAAGGGCAGATGAACAAATTAATTTACACGCATCTACTAGATTAGTATAATATGTGAAGTGGACTCCTTACTATTCGCTGTAAAGAAGGCGCATGGATATGTGGTAAGAGTAAAGATAACTATGAGTAACACAGGAATCCAAAAACGCGGAGAGAACAAAAATGTTGCTCACATTGTGAGACAAGACAGCTGATGACGATGTTATCCTGGTTTCGGGATGTCATTTAATCGTCCATCTGGCTATATACATGAAATAATGACCTTGCACCGTTCATGCAAATCTGTGCCACAACTCCCGTTTCGAAGTTTGTTTTGAGAACTGCTTTGAGTTGGCGACGGAAATTCAAGCTCACTGCACGTGCGGGGCTGCCAATGCAGTAAAAACCCACATGAGCTCACAAGGAATGGAATTGTTTTGTCTGAAAGAGGCCATTGTTTGTGGAAGAATCGCCAAGGCTGAGACCGTTTCAGAGCCACACAGTCCGAAATTAGTTGTATGTTCCACCGTCTTCTAGAATTCGGGAAGCATAACGGCAATGGATGGGATTTTTGGATTTATCAAACTCACAGTAAACTTCATAACTGGTGTTAGAGATCGTTGCCAGAATTTAATTTAACAACGAGTTGCATGATATTATTATACATTTATAGATTTAGGGCTATAATAATTCCAATTATATTCCGACAGAAGCATGAGAAAGCAGAGAAAGAAACAGGAAGGCAACATAAATATGGAGAGGGAAAAATAGGATTTAAAAAAAGTCTATTTCCAAATGAACAATGGGCAAATTCAAAACTTCAGTTTATAGACCCGGATTTTCCAGTTTATGCCTGCACGTGTGAGACGATGCTGTGTGTGTGTTCTCTGTGTGTGTGCGTGTGCATGTATGTGTGTGTGTGTCTGTCTGTGTTGTTTCGTTTTGTTTTATTGTTCGTCCTGGTTTGTTGGTGAGCTTCCTATAACTTAATTCTTATGGCTTTGGACAATGTTACTATAAAGTGTCTGGCTGTCTCTCTGACAGGACATCCTGTTTCCATAAACATTTTGATGTTTAAAGCCGGACTTGGCGGAAAACCCCGATCTGCAGCGAAAGTGGTTTAGATTGCAGCTCCAACATTAGTAAAATTACAGAAGAACTTACAGAGATGAAACAAATGCTGCCTGCTATCAAGGTATTTTTTTTTTTTTTTTTGAAATAATCAGAAAGTACAGAGGCGCATCTGCAAAGAAGGTGCCTTTATAAAGCAGTGAGAACTTCCGTCTCAACGGAGAGATATATGTTCGATATTCATATCCGGGAGAATCAACAATTATCGCATTCTTCATTTTCACTGACTCAGCGGCATAGAGGAGGCAAATCTGATGTCTAGATCTTCGGAGAAGCCAAACAAAAACAACAACAACAACAATGTATGAGCTCATGTCAGTATTACAATCGTTTAGGTAAGCCCATTTGACCGTTATACATCGTTTCTTAGGAATACGAAGATGCCTCTGCCTGGACAAAATCTATTGAGGTGCCACTGCCGGGACAAAATCTACTAAATTGCCTCTGCCCGGATAAAATCTACTAAGATGCCACTGCCCGGACAAAATCTACCAGACTTTAAAAGAGCCACAAATATAACATATATTGATTAAACCCTTCTCTTTTCCAAAGATAACTCAAAGTATATGTTTATCTCCAATCTATACACTCAACGTCTAGAATACCAGGTTAAAACAGAGCACATCAGGAGTAAAAAGTAGAACAGTGTTATCTGACGACTTCCTGTTTAAATCTTAAATCTATAACCATTTGCCTTACTTTCTTCTCCTATACTTGAACCATTGATAAACCTTTCCTTGGCTGTCTGTGTCTGTCTTACATCAATGGTCAACTGTGAAAGGTAAAAGGAGCCAACTTGGACTCTGTCAACGGCAACTGTGTTAAGAAACACTTTAAAAAATACCCCGTCCCCCCCCCCCCATCTTAAGGTATCTTCTTCCCAAATTTTTCTTTGTCTGTCCCTCTGTCTGTCTATCTGTCTGACAACCTTCCTATCTGTTTTGACCATCAAATCTGTCTGTAAGTCTGCCTGTCTGTCTGCCTTTATATTTCATTCCTTTTGCCGTAACTCTTCTGCTCTTCACAGGTCTCTTTTTTTTTTTTTTATCCCTCTCCTTCCCTCTCATTAATTCTCTCTCTCTCTCTCTCTCTCTCTCTCTCTCTCTCTCTCTCTCTCGTGCAACTCTCTTTTGTTTTCCCTCTCACAAAATCATCCGAGTATTCTCTACCCAGGAACACTTCAGAAGTCATCGAGTAGAACATCGCCGCTATGAAATCATTTGCGTTCCTTCATAATTCCTTTATAGAATCATGTTACTTCTACCTCTCTTAAACATCCCTGTGCACTTACCTTGCAATCTTCTTTCACTATCAAGCGTTACTCTGGAAAGCCAGATAGGCAGCAAAAACCATTGTGGTTGTCTACACCCACAAAGTAATATATTAATATGGACGTCAGGAGCCCAACAGCTGACTAATTAAGGTTCGTTGACGGAAACAAAAGCCATCTTACCAGGCAAAGTCAGGGGCAGCCGGGCATGAGGTAAAGATGGGAAGGCAACGTCCGAGAATGGTCAAGAGTAGGATAGGCTGATTGTTAAGAGCAGTGGAGGACAAAGACGTTTGGAGAAAGATTAGTGTCTTCGTTAACAAAATTACCCTTACCACATGGGCAAAAATTAAAGGATAGGTGACGATAAAGACATGGTAACACAGAAGAAGCAACAAAATAAACGTATAAATGTTGCCGGCAATATGAGGAATGATTAACTCTGCGAATATCAGAATATAAAGATGCAAAAGTTGACAGCGATAAGGATTTACCCTATGAATATCAGCAGAAAGTGCTGATATATCTATCTTCCTGGCATCACCACCATTCCTATCACAAAATGTCGTTGGGTTGCAATGGAAGAGACGATTGTCAAAGATATCCATTGCTCTCGGTCTTCCAATGTTCACTGTGAAATGTTGTGATTGTCTGAACGGGTCATTTTTTTGGCATTAAAAACTCGGGCCTTGCATGACCTGTTTCTTCCTTCCCGTGTATCCGGGACTTTGATCTTGGACTGCAAGTCAGCGCACAGCTGCGCTTCAAGGCAGTCAGAAGACGTCACTAGAGAGAGAATGTTCAAGCAGTATCCGCTTCAGTCAGATCTAAGGCTATAATCTAATGCCTTGTTATTATATTATCATTCTATGCTTTCTGAACAGGAATTCAGAACGTATGCTATAATCAGCAGCTCTTTCACTACCGCAATCTCTCCCTGCGTTTATGAATCTGACAAACTTTAATAACTTAACTAAACCAAGACATAAAAGTTTCTCTTACTTAAGTACTTATCTTCGACTTCATCTTTTTCTCTTCCTTGTTTCTCTCCTTTTCTTTCTTGCCAATTTTCTCGGCACACATTGTTTATTCCGGGATTTTTTTCGCTGGCAGAGCACCGGTTCTCAGAGACTTACCGGTGTTTCCTTTTCATTTGCCACAAGGTGTCATGTCTGAGACACGAGCTGATTGATTGGTGTATAAACTATAACAATACACCTTCTGATTGGCTGGCTGGAGGTTGGCCACAGGTTCCCTGTGATTGCTGCATTTTGAGAAGGAAAACCCCGAACGTTCTGACTGTACGTTCTTTCACCTGATCAACAAATTCCTGGAGTCGCAATAAATACTGATGCCCTAATGATGTAATAGAAACGTTCAGATGTATTATTGTTTCCTTATCTCTCTATTTACATTTCATAGGTATACATCAAATTTCAAAATATGAAAGAGATAGAAAATGAGAGAAAAAAAGAATAAGACAGAGACAGATAGATAGACAGAAGAAATGCCTAGAGGGTTCTGACTTTGGTGCAGCGGCTCTACTTAATCGTGAAATTCTACATAGATCTACACTGTTCATGTAGTTCCTGAAGTTGCAATGAATACCGTGTTAGTGAAATGGAACCCGCTCATAATGCGGACTACCTATTTATGGCCGCACAGACATGTATCTATGAATGATTGAAAAAAGACAGACAGACAGACAGATATGCAGACAGACAGACAGACAGAGAAAAAACAAATACAGGCAGAAAAAAAAAATCCAAAAGAAATACAGACAGAGACAGACTTATCAATTATCTTGTGCACTTTACACTTACCAGGCAACAAGATCAACGACATGTCTTTCGTTCACTCTGATGAGCGTTTCCAAAAATTATTATGTCTGGATGGCAGATACTTTTCTTTTCTTTTTTTTTCTCTCTCCTTTCCCCCCTCTCTCTCTCTCTCTCTCTCTCTCTCTCTCTCTCTCTCTATCTCTCTCTCTCTCTGTCATTCTCTTTCCCTCTCGTTTTTTCCCACCTAATCACCTCTTCTTTTTAAAATTCCCAGTTTAACCCACATGGTCCGTGATATAATAGCAGGTTCAAAACATGGTCAAGCTGACATGAAAGTTTACATCTGTTCCCTAATGCAGTTATGAGCAACACGAAACGCCTGGCCAGACTCTCCGATAGAGGGATTGATCGCATTAAAAACAAAACCAGCTGTGCAGTTCTGAAAATAAGATGGGCCAGATAACGAAAATTTTATCAGATTTTGTTATGTGAACGTGTGAAGAACGATTTTCTCCCCATAATGTTTATTTATAATGCGATCCATGTGATATTTTAAAGGCAAGCCAGTTTATAATATAATAGCCGTATGTTATCAAATGGCTGTGGGAGTGACGTCAGCAAATACGCACATGCCTGGCAGAAATGCGTGTTCGTAAACGTATAAATCACTTGATGTAGTTCAATAAACCATACAATATCAGTGAACTGACAGCACATTTCTTGTGATGAAAACCAATTGTTTCTAAAAGACAAAATATTTCTATCACAAATCGATCACATCTGGGTTTGCTTCAATTCTTTTCTCCGTGCACATTATTTTCAGCCCATGATTTCATAGAATGTCTTATAAACACATTTTTAAAACATTTCACTGAGGAAAAGTAGAACAAATTAAGAACACCGTCTCTTTCTCTTATTCACTGCCCTCATTCGAAGGCCCTCTGCAGATTCACTTTTTAAAACTCATAAACTCCGAAAATGGGCAGTTCTACCTTACTGGACCTTTCTAAATGGGCAAGAACAAGCCTTGCTTGTCGTGTAAAATAAAGAAGCCTTCTCAGAGAACTCTTGTTATAATAGTCACTTTCGTATCGATCATTTCAAACAGAACAATTATCTATGCACAACCAAAGCGACTCAACTACTGTGCCCACTGCTGTTCATTTTTTTTTTTTTTTTAATTCACACTCAAGGCATACACGTTAACTTCCCTAAACGAGTCTCGTTTTCTTTAAAGTACGAAAACCCATAACATGTCTTGGCCATTGCATCTATTTTTGTAAGCAGTTGCTTCAGATTGTACACATAGTTACTTCGAGAAATACTAAATTCAAATATTCCCAATTAGCTTCACCAAATCATTGAATCAGACAAAGAGGTCACTATGATTTTGTGTCTTGGGTCCATTTACTCGTTCATTATAGGTTTATAAAGGCTTTGTGCAAATATCTCAGAAGTTTAGATCTAAGGGCTGCAACTCTTATGCAACGAAAGAAACAACTTTTTCACAGTCAAGATTAATGTCAACCAAAACGTTGACAAATCTCTCGCATGTTTAGTTCCAAACAATGCCAGATTCAAAAGCAACATAGTGGACATCTCGCTTTCAACCGCTATCTAAGGTCACTGGAGAAACAAAAGAATGACAGACTACAACCCTGGCTCTGAAGGGTTAAAATTTACTGACTTTTGTCCGTGGGTGACTTCAACAGGCGTGTCTATGAAAAATAATGAACTCCTGGGGCTTCCCCTTCTTTTTTTTCTTCCCCTTCTTTTTTTTCTTTTACTCTAAAACCATCTAGCTTTCCTGTACGAAGGGAAAAAATTACACTTCATTATGATCTCTGATCTGATTCTCTTGTCTTTCGTTTCCTCGATGCGCGCATCTTCACCAGACGGTAGAGGGATCCACGGTCTCTACGGCTTCTCCATCACGAGGGCGCCGGGTTTGATTTATGGGAAAACGACTTGGCCACATGCTCGTAAAACAGCCTTCCACTTACTATTAACTCGCTGCTTGCTACATCCGCGGCACTCTTGGCAAGGCATTACTGACTGCAGCATAAGCACCAACAGCGGGAGCTACTCATACAGGGGTTTCTAAAGTGGGGGGTAGAAGAGAAAGGGTAAGATGAAGTGGGAAAGAGTGGGGATAAAGAGAGTTGGGGGGCGGGGATAAAGAGTGGGAAGAGAAGAAGAAAGGGAGGATGAGAGACAGATGAAAAGAGAGGAGGGAGAAAGGGACACAAATATATGATCTACAAAAAGATGGATGCTGTTGATTCGCAGACAAATGAAGAGATACATAAAAGTTGTTTATATTTTTCAGTCTTCATCCTTCTACTTTCTTCACAGTTTTTTTTTTAATGTCAAGTGAAAACAAGAGAAAGAGAGAGAGAGAGAACAAAATAGACTTAATATGACGGACAAAGAGAAAAAAAGAATGTATAGAAAATGGAGCGCGAGGAGTGTGGAACACAAAAGCCAAAAAAAAAGTTATATGGAATCAGAGACAGACAGACAGGGAGACGGATGACGAGTTTTTCATTGACCACGACAGCCATGGCGAGACAACACGATACGGAACAATGGAAGTGTGAGTGGGGTGGAAACACAAACAAGTTTCAGTCAAGAAAACAAGATGGACGGAGGTTGGGAGGGGGGAGGGGGGGGGGGGGGGGAGAGACAAGTCCCTGAGACGGCTTTGATGGGGAAAACAAAAAGGAAAGGGAGGGGAAGAATTCAAGAGCAGCAAACATTAAGAAAGAAAGAAAGAAAGAAAGAAAGAAAGAAAAAAAGAAAGAAAGAAAAAAAGAAAGAAAGAGATCCGAAAGGGTGGCAAATGCAAAAACGATTTTTTAAAAAACACAGGCGATGAACATAAATTTATAGCGGAAAAAAAAACTGCATATTTAACCATCTGTTCTGCACTCGAAAAAAAAAAAACGATGCCATACTTAACATACGTTATTTCCTTTTTTTTCTCTCTCTCTCTCTCTCTCTTAAATTAAAGCCTCTCATTCATTTACCATCTTACAAAGAAACAGCCTCTCTCTCTCTCTCTCTCTCTCGATTGGTTTTTCTTCGTACATGTCATTATTTTTTCATTCCCGTTCTTTATTTCCTCCTCGTTCTGTCTTTCTTATCTTCCATTCTTAGATTATTTCTATCTCCTGCCACATTTTCCGTCTATTCCTCTACTTTCTCCCCCTTCCCTTCAATCGTTCTTTCTTCCTCTCTTCACCTCTTTATTTTTTTTTTAATTCTTTGTTTCTCTCTCTCTCTCTCTCTCTCTCCTGACTTTTTACACTCTGACTTTCACCTATTCTTCCTTCCGTTCTTTCTTTTCTCTCTCCATTCCTCTTTCTCCTTTTCTATCAAGTGCCCCCCCCCCCAACCGGGTCCTCCCCCGCTCCCAATGGTAACCATCAGCAATAAACCAACTCGCTAGTGTCTTAATTTTGCTCATTCTAAGACAGGAAAAGTAGATAGAGAGCAAGAGAAGGTATAGAAAGAGGATGAAGAGAGAGAGAGAGAGAGAGAGAGAGATAGAAGTGGGGAGAAGAAAGAGAGGGAGATGGCGAAAAGACAGAAAAAAGAAACAACGAAAGATAGAAGGGAGGAAAGGAAGAAAGAAAGAAAGAAAGAAAGAAAGAAAGAAAGAAAGAAAGAAAGAAAGAAGGCGGGGGAGGAGGAAGAAGAGTAGAAAGCCATGCATTTGGGCAACTGAAATGAAGCAGTAACTTGTGTCCCAAGCGTTCAGAGATTCCTCAAACTTAATATAACTGTCAGAGGGTCGTGCGCATCACGGACTCGGCTCTGTCGTTCTTTTTTCTCCTCCCAGTTGGACCCTCCAATTTAATTTTCTGGCAGAGCTGGTTTGAGGAGAGCGAGAGAGGGCCATTTTCACTGCTGTATTCAATGTGGGACCCAGGCTGGGGCAGAGAAAGGAAGGAAAGAAGGAAGGAAGGAACAAAGAAAGACAGAAAAAAGAAACAGCGAAAGACAGAAGGGAGGAAAGAAAGAAGGAAAGAAAGAAAGAAAGAAGAATGAAAGAAAGAAAGAAAGAAAGAAAGAAAGAAAGAAAGAAAGAAAGAAAGAAAGAAAGAACGGGGGGGGCTAGAGAAAGAACATAACAAGCCTTAGAAAGTGGGATAGGGAGTGACAGAAAAAAGAGAAAATAAAAGGAGTGGCTGTAGAACAAAACTGCCCGTGTAAAGCTGGTAGAATAAGAAATTAAATAAGAGAGAAAGAGAGAGTGAGAGCGTGCAGAGATAGAAGGAGTAAGTAAGACGGAAAGACAGAACGCAAAATATGCACATCGCATGCAATAGATGTAGAAAAGTGAGTGAATGAGAGAAAGAGAGAGAAAGAGAGTGAGAGAGAGAGCCCTACCAACTAGGAATTCTCCCGCAATTATCTCTCTCCTCCCTATTCTAATCTTCGTTTCGTTGTAGTTATTCAGTCAGGATTCAAGTCAAAACTGCTTCCTCCTACTTGGTTGCCAAGAACCATCTGGAAACGTTCGGTGGTTTTACAAGCTGTTCAACCACCACCAACAAGCTGTCAAAGACTGGAATCACGAGGGAATCATAATTGAAAAAGTTCGATAGGATACTAATTCTGGGAGAAGATAATGAAACTGACGGCTAAGGAAGGCTTTGAAGGAACAGTTGAATCAACTTGTTGTGGCGGACATAGCATAGGATCATATGCACAACATCGGAAAGCGACACAGCTTTGTGAACAATTCAAAGGAAACAATCTCATATTTCTCTCAAGACATTAATAGATGGATAAGTATCACTTCCTTTGACGTAACATAGATGTGTATCGCACTCTAACCCGGATATGTTTTGTGTGCTGTGTGACGGTGCTCCTGTGACGCCACACGCGCAGTTTCCTTTTCCTCACTATGTATGCGTTCCACTCTTCTGATGTGTTTTGTGTGTGACATCCATCTTTTTTCCTACGCCTTTCGACCTTCTCTGGGGTGGTTTTCTCTGAACCTGCACAGAGCGTGCTGAGAAATTGGAATTCATTAGTTTTAACGTAAAAATTGCACGAAATAATGTGTCGACAACATAGACATTGTCCTGTAGTCAGGCACAACTCAATGAATACCATGGAATGACAAATGTGAGTTCATGAACTGCCGATTTCTTAGTATCAGATGATTCCTCGCCTCTTTTTTTTGGAAAGACACTTTGCCTGTTATTTCGAAAGGTGAACAAGTTGAACCTCGCCACAAGAGGTTGAGCGTCAGACACTGTGTGAGACAGGCATGTACATCACTGGGCCAAACAGGTTCTTGAAATCCACGGGCACCAATTACAGGACATCATGAGATGGTCACAAATCAAAATAACGACTGAAACGACAACAATAACAATAGAAACAAACAGAGATAGTCATCCAGTGGTCTTTGCTGGTTGGATTTTTTTTTTTTTTTCAGTTTTACATTAATGTGTCAGTGCTCGAGGTCAGCCAATAATGTTTAAACACTCAGTAACGCGTGCCCTTAGATTCCAAGCCAGTATCTCTTTACATGCTCGCCTGACGGCAACGCCATAACCGTTCATCTTCACTACTGCATTGGCCAGACTGCAGGGCAAGGCGCTGTGTTTTTAAAGGGCGGATTGAGTAGATACTAGACACTTTAACGACTCGACTTGTGGCCCCTGCATGCCGTTATAAAACATTGCGTGTGCCCATCGACTGGTTCAGATAGATAGTCCTCAGGTAAGGAATGCCAGCTATTTCTTTCGAGGCCCTATCTCTCGACCATATTGACGTTTTATGTCCTCAGCGTTTCACAACGCCATGCCAAACGACTCCCAAAAGCACTAACAAAGATTGAGAGTTTTTTCCCGGGCGGAAAAAAACAATACAAAACGAAACCAAAGTCCAAACAACAATAGAGAACTAGACCTAGTGTAGAAAGATGGGAACAGTGCGACACGGCAGGAAGAACAAACAGATTTCGGGGACAAGCAGCGATTGGAACGAGAGAGACCAAAAAGAAGACGAGAAATTTGACGTGTCCTTGCCGAGGGAAGGAATTCCTCCCCTTGCCTGGAAAATCCGCCGGGATTAAAATGTCGACATGAGCATAACACAGCTGCTCTGAGTTGACCTCTCGTTTGCTGGGATCTGCTGGCTTTTGGGCATGCATGCCATGTCGGCGTGCATTTCATTACGTGACTCACAAGTCTTTCAAAAAAAAAAAAAAAGTCTTTAAAAATATGCACGGTGCCCTGGCATGCACACGGTGTTCAAAGTACAATGCGTACATAGAACGTCTTTGTTGTTGTCCATACACATCTGATGTGATGTCAATCGGTGACCATGTTGTGATCACTACCATAACATCGTTGTTATATAATATATTTCTTATCTAACGGATAGATTCTTTCTGCCTAGCAAAGAAAACCTATGAGGAAAATGAAGGATAGGTGATTAACGTCTGGATGAATAGCCAAAGCAGCTTCTGTGAGTCTCTACTTTCACCATATAGCCCAGGGATTACGACCAAAAAAAAAAAAATGGCGGTCCTCTGTGATATTGCCGACTGCTGTTTGATATTGATATCGCCGTTGTCAGTGCTCCCATGTAGCCTCTTAAATCTGCAATTACATGCAGTTTCATGTCATGACAAAAAGAAAAATGGCTGACATTTCAAGAGCGAATCTCCCAGGCCATTTTGTGTGTGCCCATCCATAGTCCACTGCTCCACAGAGATTTGTTAAACTACATCTTATGGATGATTATTGTTTCCTAGTGCTGTCTGCATCTTTGTAAGTTTTCTCTCATGTAAAAAGTGAAAGATGAACTGCGAATTGTCCCGGACTTCATACGTACATCATTCTGTCCATAGTTCACAATCCACGACATAGCTGACATTGTAAAACTACACGTTGCAGTCGCCAATTGTTTGGACAGTTCAGTCATGGTTGCAGATATTCCAGTTACTACTACTAACACTAGAGTGTAGAAAGTAGATAGATGACATTCCATGAAAGTAGTTATGGCTTCAATAAGTGTACTTTCTGTCTATAGCTCACCATAATGACCCAGTCGTGTCTATGACTACAAGTTATGGATGCGTCTGTGTTCGGGCAGTTTAATGCCATCGTTATTGAAGATCTTTTTGCAACTCTTAACACTACAGTGTGGAAGTGAAAGATGGCTGACACCTTTGGAACAAATAGCTCTGGCCTCCACAAGTATATCTTGGCCATAGCTCACTATTCCTGACACAACTGAGGCTGAGATTACAGTACAAAGTTATGGATGCCGTCTGAGTTCGGACATGTCTCTCTTGTAATCCTGGCGGGGACCTGACACCCTACTGGTCAAATTCATCACCCAGTGGACACTGCTGTCCGTCCACATCTACGCCTACCACTGTGGCCTGACAACATTACTGGTTACGATGTCACCGTGATGTAATGTCCAGCTTGTGCGTGAGATGGTCAGCTATATGGAGACTGGACGACTGTATTACAATTACGCTGTCTGAGAATGCTTGTTTGTATCATCTTTCCTCTTATTCTGTACTTTCCCAATGTTGCGGCACATGAGGAGGGCCTTTCTTGAGTTAGGTGTGTAGCTGGAGTAACAGACAGTTGATTTGTTTCTCAGTGCTTCTTCCACAGCGCGCAATTTCTTTTTTCTTGATCGTTTTCTGCCCCTGGAGCCTGATATCTTCATACTGAAAATGTCTTATGTGCATCTATACCGTACCTCTCTTTGACAATGAGCTATTTTTTCAGCTAGCTAGGTTACTTCCCTTTGCCAAGTACAAGAGGTATAGGACAAGCATTGGAAAGAAGGAAAAAATCACTTTTTCTGTTGTTATTTGCAACACATGGTGCAGA
>JBCAUA010763646.1:0-14939 GCA_038406235.1 Peronia verruculata | reverse complement strand
GAACCCTCTGAAATTTCAACACAGCTTGCACTGAATATCCATATAAAAGAAAATGTAATAAAAAATATAGGTTGATCACTTCGTTTAGATGCTGTTAATGATCAAAAATAAAGAAGTACATTACACACTCGTTTTCTCGGTAAGAACACACATGCATTTTCTTCAACTACCACGCTTTAACAATCAGGGATAGAAGCAAACAATTTTGTGTGGGTTGTATGGAAGAGAACAAGCTTTTATTTGATATAAAGTACCCTCATGTTCAAGATATTGATTACAAATGAAAGGGACAACAAAGTGGCTGAAAATGTGCGGATTTTACTATCTCTCGGCTCGGCAGTGAATCTAAGCGGGGCCCGATGTCGGATTTCCAGAAAACAGGTGTGGTTACCATGTCACGGGTGATTTATTATCACCGCGGTCATTGGTGCGAAACAAACTAAAGGATCCTCTCTGACATAGCAACTTAGTCGCACAGTGTACAATGTTAATATTCCTATGTGCCAGTTATTTTTCCATGATTTGTAAATCTGAGAATTCAGAATTAAAGGTTGAGACAGCCATCTGCCATGAAAAGTAAGAAAAGGAAATTTCATGCTAATACAAAGCTTGACTGTCTCAAGATGATAATTATTTGTAAGAAATGCCCCATCATGAGCAGTTATGTTGGCAGATGAATATTTGTTATTCCACTTTTGGTCCCACTAACCATGCATTGCGTATAGAATAAGTGAGGTGCTATGACTGATTAAATAATGCTACTGATATCTATAGACAATTTCCTCACATCTTCAGGTATTAGTCAGTTTATTTAGGTTGAAGTAAAATTATTTGTTGGGTGAAAGCTGTATCATGTGCAGTTGTTCTTTTGGCCTGCCTGTTTAAATGACCAAAAACTGCTGCCCTTTCACTTCCAAGCTGGATGCATGGATTAATTTTTTTTTTCTTTACACTTTTGTTCTATCAGAAATTTTCTACTTGTGCTAGACCTACAATATTTTGTGATTTTTTAGAAATATATACATGTATGTGAAATTTGCATTTTCATCTTTAGTATAAAAATACATAGCTGGAAATTTTATGCACTATGTTGTTACTAAGATGGCCCACATTCTGAGCTTGGAAATGAAGAGTGTATTACATATTGGCAAGGAAGAAGGAACCAGAAAATATAGTTTGCATTTCACACTGGAGAGAGAGAGGAATAATTTTTAAAAATTGATAGTTGCTTGTTTTAGTTTTTCTAAAATAATTAGCAAACAATTTATTCCTTAAAATTTTATAGTTCTGCCTTTTTTGCGCAGATCTTTTTCTTTTTTGGGAATTGAAATTCATCATATGGAATTTTTCTTTTTGGTGTATTTTTTTTTTTTTTTTTTCAGCGGCGCTTTTATGGGCCTGTAGAGAGGACAATGCTTTTATCTGGTTTCATGAGAATAAGTGTCATTTGGAAGATGATTGAAAATAAAAAGACAGGCATTGATGGGAATTTGAAAGGAGAGGGACGGATCCTTGGGGGTGAGTAACCTAACATGTCTTCCTTTTTAGAGAAACAATTACATATAATAGAGAAACACAGTGTCTCATGTAAGGATAATTTTGATGTACTGAACGTACCAGGAAACAAAAAAAAGTGATGTAAGTATGACTCATTTGTCCATTTGTGTAATGCCATTACATTTTTATGTGTATGTGTGTGTGGGCTTTATTTTTATTATTTCACAGAGACACATTTGTCTGTGAAATGTTCATCCTAGAAAACATCTACAGTATTACCAGCGATATTTGACAACGTAAAGTTTTTACAAAATATGTCAGTAATATTTTAGAATTAGAATAGTGTCTGTAGATTTTATTGATGGAAATGAGTTGAATTAAAGTATGTTTTGTAGTGGAGGAGGAGGGAAGAGTGAAGTCGTGAGAATGATTTTTTGAATGCTTGAACTAGAAACTTTTTAAGCTTCAAAGTTAGATTCAGCATACTCTAATTAGAGGAAAGGGGTGGAAAAATCCTTTTTTGTGTGTAGTTGCCATGACAGTGCCACCATATTGCATATTGGATTTTGTGTTTTGAAAATTAGCAGAAGGGGGAGTGTATGAATCCTGAAAATAAGGTTTTGGGAGTAAAATGTCAAAAATGGGTTTTAGCTAATTTTACACACTTTCAGCTCTTCTCATGCCAGAAAAATAACGGAGAGGGCCAGAAACATATGTTTTATGATCCAAAAGGCACCACTAAATGACTGTATATAGAGATTTATGACAGTTCAGTTGTGATTTTCTCAATATATATGATTCCCTCACTTTTTTCCCTAAGGCTTTTTTATTTCTCAACCAATTGCCATTACATTTGGAATACACATCCTCCATAACATGTGCTTCAATAAAATGCATGGCTTTTTCTGAATTTTCGTTTCTGTTTATTGAAGGAAAATTGGTGAAAATTGCAAAAAAATTTACATTATAATAAAAAATTTATAAAAAATATTCTGTGATACATAAACAAGAAAACAAATGCATTTTGTCTTTTACATAGGTTTATATTGTTCATTAGCAAAATTTCACACTATTCCTTTCAATACTCTAGGAGCCTTAGGCTTTTGCAAATAGCTAATTTTTCAAAGCACAAAATCCAATATGGCGGCATTGTCATGGCAATCAGATGCAAACAAAAATTTTTTCCACACATTTTCTTTAATTCGGACATGCTAAATCTGAATCTGAAGCATAAAAAATTCCTGGTTAAAGCGTTTGAAAAAACACTCTGACACTCAGGCCCCTTCCCCATTGTTGGTTGATCTGTATATTTATCAGTTTTATCCAAAAAAAGATCAAAATTTCCTTTGAAAATGAGAACAAAGTTAAGAAAAAGGGATGCATGTTATTTTGAAACACATTACACTAGGAAGATATTATATATTCAAGATTTGAGTTCAGTTGGTTCAGAAATAACAGCCATAGGGGAAAAACATACATACACACACACACTCCCCCCCCTTCCCCCACAAACCATCTCTTTTAAGTCTTTATTTTTCATCTTTGTCTTGGTATGTAAGAGAAAGTTCCTTATTAGAGATAGTGCAAACAGTGCTATGAAATTTGAATAAACTATTAGAAAGATCTGAAGGAGGGATGTCCAAACTTTTTGCGAAGAGAGTCACATCTGGTGAGGTAAAAATATCTGGGGACTGATCATCCAGCCTGAATCTGATATTCTTTGAATCATTAACATTCAAAATAAATTATCTATTTGATGGAATTCTTATTGCAAATCACATACTTTTCATTTCTTCCCACAGCACGCAGATAGAAGCTTTTACCAAAGTCATACTGCCTCTCTTATTTGAAGACTATGTAAAGCGATAAGAAAGTCAGACTGGAAAACTTTCGGGAAGAACAAACATATCTAGGTTCATTTGAAACATCACAGTATGTGGGCCGGTGGAAATTTGAACACGGGCTGAAATTGGCCACCGGGCCGGACTTTGAACATCCCTGATCTAAAGAAACATAAAGTTATGTTACATTATGAAAATGTGGAGCACTTTCCACTCGAGTTTCATAATGTCAGACTAGAATTTGCTATAATTATAAACTAGCCTATATTTTAAGTGTGTGCCATTCTATTAAGATCCACAACATATTCCACAGGTGTGTTTGTCATTGGTTCAGGAAAGCAGGGTATCCTGTTTGAGCACAGAGAGAAAGAGTTTGGAGACTATGCCAATACCACAGAAGTGTTAGAAGCTGCCTTGAGAGTCAAAACAAGCAAAAGTGATAGTAAGCTGTAATTCTCTACAAGTGAAACTGTTTATTTTTATAATTGATTGAAATAAAGATGTTGAAATTAGTCTGATCAGATCCTGATAGTTTTGTATTTTACAAATGATGGAAGAAAATAATTGTATGGATTACCAAAATGGTGAATATGTTTTCTGTTGCCATGAATGCCATGAATGCCATGAAACAAAAGGCAATAGTTATGCCAACAAACCCTGTTTGTTTGGTCTAACTGGACAAGTATTAATATGTTATATGCATCTGAATGATAATTATTGGTAGTATTGCAACATTTGTGAGCAGAACAATTTTTGTGTTTGCGTGTTGTGAATTTCTTTATGGATTAAGACAGAAATGATTTATTATCCACTTTGAAATACCTAACCAGAAAAATACTTCACTTTACCAGATTGTTCTTTATTTTTTAATTTTTTTTTTTTTTGTGCATATTTTGAAGCATGTAGCAAAAATAAGTGCACTTTTCTATGCATTGACAAAAAAATGTATCAGCCACATTGTCTGACAGTGGCAGAGGCATAATGTGAAAAACTCAATTGAGAATATGGCACTTGAACTGTATGACCTTTTCTCATAAATTTTTGTTTGTTCATTTATTTATTTTTTTTTTTTTTGACTTTAACAGTGTGTGATAGTGGCTCTTCATGGCCTGAATTACTTTATATTGTTATTATCATCCTGTATACATAAGTTGGACATGACTGTGACTGAAGATGATTTTTTTTTTATCAGATGTATGAAATTGTTTGATTTTCTTGTGGGAGCATGTGAATCATGGTAACTCATTTTCCCATTCATTTCCAACACCGTTAGAAAAAAAAAAAAAAAATGCCCTTATCTTTTTTCTGCATGAGCCCATGGATTTTGTGAATTTATACAACAAGAGATTACAAGAGCTTTCATTCTGACATCTGGAGCAGTATAACTTTATTTCACATGGAGCTTGACTTGTTTCAACAGTAGCAGAGTATACATAATGATGCTGTAAACATAAATTGTATAGTCTACAGTTGATGCAGTGGTATATGTCTGGTACTGTTTAAATAATCGTTCAGCTACCAATTAATATTAGACCTAATAATACTGGTATTGATATTCTCATATTTTTGATCAATAAAATCAGAATGGTTTGTATAATCAGGTTTGTCTCTTGTTTTTTTTTAACATTTGATATAAAATGGGTCAGAGGAAGTTCTTAACTACGACCCAGCCAAAGAGCTACAATGCCCTGCGGTGCACCTTGCTGAGCTTGTCAATATGGATCATCGGTGCTACTACTTAGCCTCAGGTTGTTTGTTTTGACTCCCCTTGGCTTTGGAGTGACACAGTGTAGGCCCAGATTGACCACCTTAGTGACTAACGTCTTCCTCTAACTCCTTCCCTAACTCCACCCTTTCTTCATACTGTATGTGCAATGAGCCAGTGGTTAGAAGAGTTGTATTCTCAAAGACATGTCAGTTTCACAAGGGTGCCAATTTTATCATCCTTCCATCACACAGACCTTTCCCAGTACAGATTTCTTCATAACCTAATGTAACTGCCTGGACCAAATGGCCTCACGTGGTGTATTTACATTCCTGTTACAGGATCTTAGCGCAGACAGCAGACTATCAGCACTGTGACCAAATGGACTTAGATTATTTTTATTAGATTAGATTGGCAAATGTTGATTGGGCAGCAGTGACCACAAAGAAATACTATACAAGTGATCCTAAGATGGCACAGAGTGAGAGCACAAGAGAGCTATCTGATATATAAACTAATAGATACATGACTTACTTTAGCTTTTTTTTTTATAGCAGTTACATGTATAACGTGCTTGTACTCTCAACAGCTTGATCGCTGGTCAAGGTGAAACTTGTTCATTGTTGACTAGGTCAAGTGGTCAGGGGAGACTGCGTTGTTATTCAATATGGTATAAACAAAGAGACAGCATGTATTTGATGCTCTCTGGCATCATACATATAATTTCTTTTGATTGTTACTTTTGTAGTTTCAGACGTCTTAAGAGGACATAGGTGGATGATCTGGCCCTTGATTTCTGTTCTTCTCATCAGGAAACAGGGCATCATGTTTTATAGTAGTATTTAACCTTTAGAAAGATTAAACACCCCAGTAAATGTTATAGTACAGGTAACTCATTAAAGTAATGCATAAAATAATACTGAAGAAAACTCAGCAGAGTTGAACCACAGTACACATTTGGACATCAGAATATTTTTGTAGATGTTATTGATAAAAAAGTATGAAGATATTTCTTGGATGCCTCTTGCACAAACAACAAATTGCAATTGATTCTGAAAATTGTCCATGTCTTTACTTAATTTTGTCATTTAATAATTCCCAGTGCACCAACACGAAATGAATGATTGAGCTTTCCCTTTTAAACTGGAAAGTGGAATTTTAATGACAATTTTAACTACCAATGGGCTTACTCTTGCATTACAATGTCTTGCAATTTTTGTTTACAGTCACCAAAATTTGGTCCTCGCCACTCAGAAAGAAACTCTTGACCACACACCAACTGCAACATTTATATGCACCAATAGACATAAATGAATTCTACATTTAAATGTTTATTACGTTCATTCTTTATAAATCACTACCAACGTCAAAAATTCATATCAGCAACAGTAAGAATATTTTGCTGCATTGACTGTATAACTGTTAATTTGTGAATGTGAAAATGTCAGATAATATGCAATGAAATAAACTTAGTTCTTAGTTGTTTATGGTCATGGCCTTTAACTACTATTACCACCCCCACACTTTGTGCTTTATTTAATTATTCCCATCTCCCTCTCTCTCTCTCTCTCTATTTTCTCTCTTCCTATCTGTCTGTCTATCTGTCCTTCCGTCCGTTTGTCTGCCTCACTGTCTAACAATCTATTATAGTATTATCTTTGTAGCGATGTGATATTTTCCTCCTGTCTATTTCTCTCGTTATCTCCCTTGCTGAAAGCCTTCATATGACCCAAGCTCAAACTAAAGGGATCTCCGTAAGAAAGAAAGGTAAACATGAAATGATTTCAAACTAAAAAAAAACTGATGGAAACCCAGAACTTTTTCTTTTTCAGAGTTTGCAGATAAATCATTATCTTTATTTGGAAATGTTGGGTCGGTCCGCTGGCAATACGCTATTTTAATTGGCTTTCTTCGTTGAGCGAAGAATAAAGAAACTGGCAAAGTTCATGACCAGGTTGAGGCGTGGCATAGTTCATGACGTCACAATAGATCCGGAAAGGGAGGTCATTACATTGGACCTGGATAAGTTGAGCCGTAAACAAAAAGCACACAATCGGCGGCAGATAACGCAAACACACCGCCGCTAACCGCATGACTGTGTCCGTGTATGTGTGTGACAGAGCAAGAGAAGGTGCGGCATGATCAGAATTTTCACATGAGTCACTTTATTAAACAGGAAAAACAAAAATAAAACTACGTTTGTTGACATAACTAGGTTAGTTTAAACATCAGGTTTGGCTTCTGTGTGATTCGGTTGGACAGTTTCATTCTGTCAGAGTGGTCGAAGTGAGCTATAGGCCTAGTGAGGTGTAGTGGATTTCATACGGCGTCCATAGCGCCTAAATGTACCGCTGATTTGTAAAAAGTGAAATATACATATCTGTTCAAAACGCATTTGCTCAGCGAATTGTCAATTCAGAGATTACACAAAATTCTAGATCAGTGTTTGGCTGCATTTCCAATTTTTTTCCTCCTTTTTTTGGTTTAAAATTTATAAGGAATTTCCAAAGCTTCCGTAAGAAATCAAGCGAACGGAGAACTGGGGCTGGCCCATAGCAATACATCTTCTAGAGTCTAATAACTTGCAGAGAACACCCTGAATGCTGTTTTAAGCAGGAAGTACTTATGTGGTTCGGTTTTCAGTATTTACAAGTTGTCACTTTTTCTTATTAATTTACTTTTGATTTATATCACAATTAATTAATGGTCATCATAAATTGTAATTTGGAGAGGGATAAATGACTATGACAGTCAGTTGACAGAGTCCTTCAGATAGATCTAATGAAATGATATGCATTTTGGCATCTCTTACACGTTTCAGTTATCATTCCAGTTTCTTATTCCAGACCAGTGAGATAACAAAAAAAAAAACCCCAAAACATGAGGACTTTTATTCTCTGTTTCGTTGCCTTGGCATTATTACCGTCATTGGGAACAAGTGCAGAAAAAGTGAACATCGATGACAATGAAATGGGAATGGGTGTTTTTTATGACATGGTGAATGTGTTCCTTGGTGATGTTATTCATAAGGAGAGACTGGGAGAGTCCTTTATAAGTAAGTATTAGTATACGATTAGTTTTGTCCTTGCTCTGATAGCAACCTAAAACACACACACACAAAAGGCTGAAACAGATTAAACAGTTCCTATTGAAAAGTCCACGAAAAAAGCTTGAACATAAAGTTTTCTTTTTTTTCAAAATTTCAGCATAAAAATTATCATAAATCTCGCTACTTTTAGAGACAAACTCACAATACTGCTAATATTCTTTTCCACAAAATACTGTTACAAGAAGTTTATGTATGTTGCCAATATGTGTGATGAGTGCTTAAAGCGTAAGAAAGATTAACATTATACTTGTATACTTTTTTTACTTGTATTGTATGCATATAAAATCGACACACAATGTCTTAGTATTCTTACTGAGGGTTATTATTATTACATGTATGTTAAACTTTTAGCTTTGTATGTCTGTAACAAACCTTTGATTTAACACTGGGAAAAGAGCCTCAGTGATCTCAAGATTATAATCTTCAACTTTTCCCATTGTGTGTCATTGTCTAGATAACATAGTGAACATTGTTTCTACTTACAACCTTACATCATTTTCATGATTTGTGACATACAGGCAAAGCATATTTTACGGCAAGCATCACAACTTATGAAAATAATAGCTTAAGCTGAGAAAAAAAAATATTTGATAAAAAAAGTTAAATCATGAAGTTCTTGAAGACTGCATGCCTAAGTAAGTAGATGTTTTCAGGAGACAATTGCTTTTGATTTCCTAGGAAGCAATGACATTTAAGCCAGATTGATTACCCCTCTTTGTCATTGAATTGATTGCCAGCTCTTATTCTTGACTGCTTTGCCAACAGCAGACAACCAAAGTGAAAGTGCCATTAAATGGTATTTATCTCATTCTTTTTATGAACTCATTCTTTTTATATTTTTTATGTCTCTGCAAATGAATAGCAAAGATCTTTGTTTGAAAGTCATAGCTTGGCAGTTAACAGCCATGCTTTGTGACATCTATGTTATGGGTCTTAAAGTTATAAGAGTATGGGCTGAGATGACCAGCTATTTAGATAAGATGGTTTTATATGTAATCATTGTCAGTCATAGGTTTATGAAATTTATGGCGCCTGACAATCATGTTAAACAAAAATATCAGTGCAACAGTAACATTGTTTTGAGTTTGCTGAGAATAGAAAATAAGGACAGAAAATATTGAGTCACCTCATTATTGCAAAGACTTGAGTATTTCAACAGTACTATTGCGTCAGTGAGTTTGGTTGATGTCACATTATCGTTTTATTTTTTCATCACAACCCACATTGTTTTTGGCTTTTTGTGAGGGGGGAAAGCTAAATTTCCTTTGGCTCTATAAATCTGTCAGTGCTGTGGTTGTGCTAGTTGGGGTGTCAGTGACTGAGAAGAGGAGACATCAAAGGTCACGATGTAGGTCATCAGACAATGCCTGTAGACCAGCCTGTGTAGCCCTGTCAGTCAGTCTTGCCCCCAGGTCAGCCCATTGTTGGGCCGTTCAAACCGTCTTTGTTGTCATTAGTTGGTTTAAGTGACCAGCTTTAAATGTGTTACCATGGGCAGGAAGGATAGAAAGACAAAAAGACTGACTGAAAAAGATAAAGAAGAAAAAAAAAATAGAGGGGGAAGAGAGAGAGAAGACACATTGTGCTAGATAATTTAGACTGTAAGCAGGGGTGCTGATCTCAGATGTTTTTCTTGGAACTTTATGTTGCTCTTATTTGTTATATAATGTTTGTGTAATTTGATTTTCTCATCCAGAAATGATTTGTATGGCAGGAGAACGTTGGGATAAGGAAAAGAGCACATTATATTATTTTTGATCATTATAGACTTATTGTGTTTTCGTGACCGCAATTACACCCATACCCTCCTTTCAGAGAGAGAGAGAAAGAAAGAAAGGGGGGGGGGGTGATGGGAAACAAGAAGAACAAAGAAAAAGAGGAGGGAATATTAAATATTACCACTTCAGGCTTCACAAATAGTGGGGGAATGGAGTGTTTGCTATTTAGGACCTAGCGTGTTAAGTCAATACTGTCGCAGCATGTTTGAGAGAGAGAACTCACCTTCCTCGGGGAGATTAGTATTGTGTACATTGTATATAATATATAACATACAGAATTAATATTCGATTAGTTGGGTTGTGTAGTAAACCTGAAAGTGGAGCGGCAGCGAAATGTGGGCGGACTTGACATGAGATAATCACTTCTTTTATACATTTAATAACTACAGAGAAAAAAAAAAAATTAAAAAATAGCCAAGATTGATACCGGTACGATTCGAACCTGCTATAACAAAGGCTGAGAAAAACAAAAAGGGGAAGAAACAAAAGAGTCTGAGAATATGTTGAGTTTTATACAATTCAGTGTCAATAAAATGTAGATAAATAATACTAGAGGAAGTGGGAGAAAAAAAAAAAAGACAAGGTTTTACTGTTAAGTGGGTGAACAGCAGATTTCCGTGCGCTATGACCGCATACTTACAGGAGTGCAAAATGCGCATATTAACAACTTCAATCCAAGTTCCGTAAATCGGGATAAAACCAATACTACTACTTATAATAATGAAATATGTCCAGAGTATTTATGACGGTGCATACACCTCTCTGAGGGGATGTTGGTTATTACAAACTTCATCTCCATAGTGTCAGTACTATACTATCAGTAAAATAGTAGAAAAGAGCTATTCAAATTTTGCTGCAAGATTTTGGCAAAACGTTTCTCGGCGTCTATCTTTGTTAGTGCCACTCAGTCTGTCCTCATTCATCTCATACACAAATTCAATTGACCACATTTGTTATCTAACCTTTGCTCCATGTGCTTCTTTTCAGCCTTAGCTTCTGAATAGGTCAGTCTAGAAATAGTTTTGTGAAACAGAATGTGTCACGAACTTGGGTGCTATTTTGGATTTAATCAGGATTGAGCTTTGTGCGACCGTCCCATGACAATGCTCTTCTCTGTAAAGGTCATTCCTATCTCGCACTTGTTTAGATGTCGTCCTTCGGCCCGAAATCCTCTGTTTTATTACATGTATTATTTTCTTAATGGAAGTAACCGTAGGCTTATGGGGTTTTCCTTATTCGCCAGTGACTGCCCCCTGTCCCAGCCTTTAACAGTATCTCAACTCACAGATTCTTATTTGCATCTTTACTATGCACAGTGTATTTTTATTTATGCGCATTTAGGCCTACAGTTCGAGCCACAAATACAAATCCTGAAATGTAACATTCCCGGGCTGTTTCTCGAACAATGATAGTTAATGATGTGGACATAGAACAACAGACAACAGACAGTGCAAAGTGCTGGTGTTAAACGATGAATGAAACCTTTTGCCAGGGACATGCCGCCACTTAACCACAAAAGAATCTTGTTTTGTGGTTGAAAGTGTTATAACTCATCTAGACCCTCGCTTGGTTAAGTGTTCTTTTAAACTCAGAGTGACTTTTGTTTGTGTCCTGACTTGAATTACGGTAATTGTAGGGCTCTATAGAACGCATTGAGATGCGTTAAACGTTGCGGGAGTGACACTTTCATCTTTTGCCCTGTAGAGTTTGCAGCCAGCAACAAATGAGGAATCATTGAATGTTCGTGTTCTTTGTTTATTGTAGTTGTTTGATACAGTATCATAAATGACAAGCTAAATTTGGCCTTGTCTGTCTGTGTTCTCCTTATTGATACACTGATATACAAAAACATATGTAGGCCCTATTTGCAATATCAATAACAATATAATAAGGTAATATGTAACGAACTTTTGCACAGTTAAAAACGCAGATACAGATAAGTTATTTTTGTAACCACACCATTGGCTTCTTTTGAAAGTTCGGCATAGAATTGTTTGACCTCAGTAGGCCTATCTGTATCAAAACCTAGCCAGTGTGTCGATATAGTATGTAGTTGGCCATGTGACGGGCCGACAGCCAGGCCAAGGAGATCTCAGGTTGGCGCCGACGATGATCCTTGCACACAAAACATGGTCTATGGTTGTCACTGTCAGTCACACATAATATGAACTAACCCAGTTTGTACCGAGGAAACAAGAAGGATGGAGCCGGTAAACTTGGGAAGAAAGATCAGAGGAAGGGTCATTAGGAGAATCAGAAAGCCTGGTGGAGACATTGGCATTTTGTTTTTGTTGTTCCTCTGGCAACCAATAATAATATAATAATATTATATTTCACTTGGTCACGGATCTGGGTCTTGTCGGTCTTCTTCAGTGAATAATATTCTTGTAGCCAAAAAGACCTAACTGTAGTAAAATTTTATACGCCTACGTCATGTAGCCTGTTTTAAAAGTCAAGTGGTTGACTGTTAAAATTTTCCCTCTGGGCTTTGTTGCGCAGACATTGTAACATTATCAATGCAAACTTGGAATTGACGTGTTTACCACGTATACAACTTGTTATTCATTTCTAGAATGCTAGAATTTATCTTAGACCTACATGAATTTATTTATTTAAGGTCATTTTTTAGCTCCTTAAATCAAGTCAACTACCAAAGTGAACTTTGTCGTCCTCGATTCTCATGTTATGGCTTATTAGCCAGACTAGGTACATTTTATTATCTTACGGTGACAGTGCCTTGTTATGGAAAAGGACAAGGAAGATCACAGAGATCCAGAGGCTTGTGTAGCCGACTGGCTGCTCTAGGGGTTACCTGGGAGAAGAAAGGATACACGTAGCCTAACTGAGTAGCTAGCTCAGTTTGCAGCCCGGACAGTCAATATTTGAGGCAGGGAAACAAGTAGCTATTTTCCCCCTCTCATCTTCTAAATCCTTGAGGTTCAACGGTCAAAGTGACCCTTCGTATATCTTATTTGTATGGAAAGAGGGTGGGAGGAAGGGGAGGGACACGAGAGGAGGGAAGAGAGTGTGAAGAAAGAATGTGGAGAATAAAGAGAGAAAGAACGAGGAGAAAAGTGAGAAGTAGAAGAGAGAATAACAGAGCACAGCATACTTAAAACGACTCAGAGAAACACACACACGGACGCGCGCGCGCGCACACACACACACACACACACAGAGAGAGAGAGAGAGAGATAACTCATTTCACTTTCGAATGGCGTTTCACGGTTGTTTTACGTCGATGCATAGTTTTGTTTCCCGTTCATTATTTTCACGGCAAATTTTATGTAACTTCCGAGAACAAAGCAATCTGCTAACAAAGCAGAAAACAATGTACTGTCAGAAATGATAGAAAGTATGAGGTAACACCGGTTTTCAACAAACTGGCCTGATGATAATGGGCAGTGGTGTATTTGTATGCATGCATACCCTTATGTACGTCACAGTCACTCAAGCATTACCCTTTGGCATAAAGTACAACATTGATGATATTGCGCATTTTTAAAAAAATATTTTTTGGGGAGGGGAGGGGGGGGGGGGCGGCTACCCACACATATCCAATGTCATGACATGCAGTTACCAGGGTAGAGAATGCCGATCCTTATTATATATATTGATGTACTGGCTGTGCCCACCCTCATACACTCACATGGAATGAAATTAAATAAAGCGGGTAGTGAATGAATGCGCATTTAAGGCATTTACGCCCTTTAATGTCGAAAAGAAATCAGCCCACGGATCGACATGTCTTGTTCTGTTTTTCTTTATCCAGATTTTTCTCTCGATTTTCAGTCTGTCTCCAGTCTATCCGATTCTTTATCTCCAACATTCGAATATTGTTCTCTTTCTACATTTTCTCTTTCCCTTCCTCTTTTGTACTTTCCCTTCCTCATCTTAATTTTCCTTCTTTCCCAGTTGTCTTCTTTTGCCTTTATTTGTTGTTGTTTTTTTTTCTTTTACAGCCTTGTTGTCCCTCTTTTCTCTCTCTCTCTCTCTTCCCCCTCTCTCTTATCGTCCCGCCCCTCTTATCTTCATTTCCTCTGCCCAGCGTCAATCATAACTATAATCTCATCCCAATGTGAGAGGTCACGTTGAAGGATATATTTTGTTAGTTTGCTGTCCACAGGATCGAGCTGCGCAGCAGTTGTGTTATTGTTGTTGTTGTCTTCGTTTTTGCTTTGAAAAAAAAAAAAAAAAGCTGTTGGAGAGCGCATTACTTTAATAAATCTCTGATGAGAATTTCAGTTAAAATGGACTTGGAACGGACGACAGAAAACTTTTTGGTCAAATCTGGGCAACGTAACATTATGCGTTTTATTCCTCTCGCCAGCTGATACCAAAACATTTTGGATTAGGCGTCTCTTATCGATTCAATATTTTCTTGTCCATTTCACCCCCCCCCCATAAACCACCGCCCAGTCCCCATAGTCCTCTTCCTCACCAACCCTAATCTATTTTCTGCCCTCTTGTCCTCTTCTTTTCCCCTCCACTTTCTCGTTTTATTTCCTACAACTATAATCCAGCTGATTTGTATCAGCTTGCAGGCAAATTTCTCATCTTATATACATCCAGCCTCTCAACCCAAAACGTGCTTTCTCTCTCTCTCTCTCTCTCTCTCTTATTTCTGCGAGCGGTTGCCAGTACATGTATGTTGAAGTACGACTATGGTTAAATTAATGATGCTTCAGCCAAATAGGAATATTCAAATAATAATTTTTGGTAATAATTTCTGCACCATGTGTGGCCGTGTGACGGCTTGGAAATATTTTATAATATATTTGCTTATGTAATGCTCTTCGCCAAACACTCAGGATATAAATTAAATTTATTTGTACTTATACTTACAGTACAGATCTACATGGATTTATGGGTAGATACGTTACATTGTGTTGTAAAGTTGTTCGTGCTCGAGTGTTAGATCTGTCGCGTCACTGATTTGCAGCTCCTTTTTCTGTCCATTCCACCCCCCCCCCTCACCCCGCCCTCTCTCTCTCTCTCTCTCTCTCTCT
>JBCAUA010763535.1:0-14940 GCA_038406235.1 Peronia verruculata | reverse complement strand
CGCCTGCGCGAGTCCGCCTTGCAGAGCAACGGCTGTGGTGCTCTGAATCCTAAATTATCATGTTGACGGACCACTAGCGCACTAATTTATACGAGCAATCGCAAGATCCCAATCTCTGTTTACCCGCTGATCATGAAGCGGGCGCATCGTCTCGCGAGTGGAACTTCGTGTCGCTCTCGCGATCATCACTTAATGCGGGGTCTGTGATCTGCCCTGCAATGACACGACTCCAAAAACCCAGAGGGCAGAACGATATGTTCTTACGAAGGATAGATACCAGACTGGCAATGGCCGCCTCGGCCATTGTGTTGACGGCCGGACTCGCGGCTTGCAGTTCCAACGATGACGACGACGACGGCGACACGATGTTGAACGAGAATCTCGTGACCCTCGATCTCATGCTGGACAGCACATCCACCGTGCCACCGGCGAATGTCGACGGCGCAAGCGGCACGGGAACGGTGTCGGTCGACACTGAGACCGGCGCCATTGCAGGGTCGGTCACAGTGCAGGGCACCTCGGGCACACCGACGGCGGCTCACGTGCACGAAGGCGGCATCGGTGTCGCGGGCCCCGTCGTTATTACTATGGCGGGGAATGAAGACGGCACGACCTGGACGATTCCTGAGGGAGAAGCCCTCGATGCACCAGGCATTGCGTCGTTCCAAGCCGGTGAGCTCTACATCAACGTGCACACCGAGGCCAATCCGAGTGGCGAACTGCGTGCACAACTCGTCGATGCTGACGTACCGGCCGCAGGCAGCTACACGATCTCCTTCACCAATCTCTCGGACACGCAACCGATGACACCGCCGATCGTGGCGCTGCACACATCGCCCGACGCCGAGAACGGCATACGCCTGTTCGAAGTCGGCACACCTGCGAGTGCCGAGGTTATCGAAGTTGCCGAGAATGGCAACACCCAGCCTCTGGTCGATGTGGCAACTGGACAGATCGCGGCAGGCACCGTCAGTGCTGCGGGCGTCGCCTTCCCCGATCCGGAGAATCCCGGCCCGCTAACGCCGGGCGCTACCGCGTCGATCACGCTGATGCCCGAAGGTCCTGATCAGGTGCTGAGTATCGTTTCGATGGTGGTATGCAGCAACGATGGCTTTACCGGTGTGGACTCCCGCGCACTCGCCGAAGAAACGTTTAACGCGCCTATCTACGATGCCGGCTCCGAAACCAATGTGTTGACCCTGGACTATTGGGTTCCCCCCTGCAGCCCGAATGGAGAAAGCGCGAACCTCGGAGATGAGGAAGGTGGCGTCATCGCCGCCCACCCGGGTCAGTCCGGTGCCGAGAATCCAGACTTTGATTTCGCGGCAGGTACTGAAATTCTGCAGGTAACAGTGACGATGAACTGACCCTCTACCAAGGGCCCTGTTTCGTCCGAACCCGATCGGTATGCCAGCCGGTCGGGCTTACAACCATCCGCGCGCGACTACTGTCGATAGCGGTGAAGCAGTGAAGCAGTGAAGCGGTGGTCGCTTTCGCGATCGCTGCCCTATCCCCGAACCCGTCATTCGCCGATATCTTCGTTCCAGAGTTCGGGCTCTGCCGCTATGAATTCTTCCATCATTGCAACGCACGCCGGATCGTCCAACACCTTGACCTTTACGCCGCGACTGCCTACGTGCTCTTCCGGCCCCTGGAAGGGTCGGCTCTCATGGTACCCAGAGGACATGAAAGCGCGATATGGAGAACAGTTGCCTTGCTAGCGACATGATCGAGGACGGTGCGATCGAGCGCCTGCAAGTCGTCGGAGCGCCGGACCAGTCCATCATCTACCGAATCGCTGCCTGGGCGACCAGCGATGACGAACTCAGAAGTGCTTTAGAGTGATGCGCGATTGTCGCGCTTCCACCGTATTCACAATGCAGTGCCTGACGCGCATTCGATTGACGATAAGCCCATGGTTGTCCCGCAACCAGCCCGCGACGTGGTCGGTCACAACCCGGGGGCGTGCCTTACGTAGCGCTGGTCGTCGAACCTGCGATCAGTACCAACAACGCCCACCGCCGTTGCGAACGCTAGCTTGATGACCATCGGATGACAGCGAGATGCCCTTGCGACTCGTAGGCGGCTTATAGCCCATTGTCCAGAATTGCCCAAACAGATAGGATCAGTTAGCGCCGCTGCACTCGCATGAAAGTCTTGGAATTGATGCGGATCATCAGTTTTGCACGGCGGTAATGTCACCACAGGGACCAGTTCATGATCGACACATTTCACACGCTTGCGATGCCGTTGGCATCGCGAAAACAACGGCCAGGTACCGTCGCCGTCTGTCTGCTCAGTCTGTTGATTGTCGCCTGCGGCAGTAGTGGCGGCGGGACGCCTGCGGATGGAGATAACGGTGATTCTGGCGACAACGGCGACCAGCTGGATGCCGCGGTCTGTCCTGGGCAAGGCGCCGTCTTTACCAATCCGGCGGTTTACCTGGCGACGCCGGATGGTGCGTCGAAATCCCAACTGTTCCTGGCCGATGCCGACAATCCACAGGCCGGTAGTCAGGTGCTCAATGGCCCAATGAGTGGCGCTCAGGAGGTGCAGCAATTTGCGCTGGGCGTGGACGGTCGCTGCGTGTTCTACGTTGCGGATGAACGTATTCCTGGGCAGTTCGAGTTGTTTTCCGTGGATATCGCAAATCCTGGGCAAAGTGCTCGCCTGAATGCGCCACTCCCGACTGGTAGCGATGTGTCGAGTTTTGCAATGTCGCCGGATAGCCGCCAGCTTGCCTACCGTGCCAACGGCAACAGCGCGGATCAGCAGGAGTTGTTTCTTGTCGATGTCACCCAGCCTGGAATTGTGTCGACACTCAGTGACGAGCTGGTCGCGGGTGGTAATGTGTTCGAGGGGGAATACCTATTTAATCCAAACGACGGATCTTCTGTACTTTATTTAGCAGACCAGCGAGAAGACGGTCGTTTCGAGTTGTTTCTTGTGCAAACAGCAGAGCCCGGCGAATCCAACGTGGTTAACCAGCCCTTGGCGGATTTCACTACACTGGCCACCGGCGCGCACTTCAGCCCGGACGGGCTATGGATCGGCTATCTCGCCGATCACGATACGGAAGACGCGCGTGAGCTGTACCTGGTCGATATCGGTGCACTGGGCGTCGCAACGCGCATGAACCCGCCGTATCAGCCGGATCAGGATATGTGTTCCTTCGAATTCCGGCCGGATTCCCAGCAGCTCGGCTACTGCGCCGATCAGGACACCGATGGAAAAATAGAGCTCTATGCCGTCGATATCGGCACGCCTGGTGTGTCCGTCAAACTGAATTCCCCCATCGTCAGCGGCGGCGAGGTCAGAGCCGATTTCGCTTATCACCCGGATTCCACACGCGTGTTCTACCGCGCGGATCAGGATATCAACAATAGGTTCGAGTTCTATCGCGTGGAACTGGCAAAACCGGGAATTTCAGAGAAACTGAACGAGCCATTGGTTGACTTGGATAGCGATGTCGATTTTTTCCGGGTACACCCGGACGGCAGTGCCGTGGCCTACGTTGCCGATCAGGAGACGGTTGGAGTGTACGAGCTCTACGAGGCCGATAGCGCGACACCGCCTGCTGTTACCAAACTTGGGCCCGAGCGCGTGGGTAATGATCTCTTCCCGGCGGACTACAGCGCCGATGGTACGTTTCTGCTGTACGTCGCTGATGAACTCACCGAGGACGTGCAGCAACTGTTCCGGATTGATCGTGTCGCACCGGGTGTGTCGACACGCATCAGTGCGACACTCGGTGCTGGTGGGGACGTGAGCGATTTCGATATGCCTTGAATGCCTGCGCATCTCCTCGAAGCCCCGCAAGAGTTATCGCAACACTATCGAGTGCAACGAGGCACATCCGGTGGCACCGAACGACATCCAGCGCGACTTCACGACGACAGAACCGGGGCAGAAATGGGTCGGTGATGCCACGGGCGTGAGCACCGGGGAAGGATGGTTGCATGTAGCCCATGATCAATGCCTAAAGTTAAAGCCAGCAATTCCCGGTGAGCGCATAAACTGTTGACTTAAGGGCAAATATATCGCCGGTTTTTCGCTATCTAGATCATTAAAAATATCTATAAATCAGTTATATAGTTGTGTGCTGGCCGGGAATAGCTGAGTTAAAACGGAGGGTAGCGATAGAGCATGCTGGGGCGTCGGCAGGGCTTCGGATTGCCGGAGTGTATGGAGCGAGTCAGGGGGATGATTTGGCTCTTACACCATCAAATACCTTGCAATTCTTCCATTGCATGGAAGAATTGCAAGGTAAGAACGAGCGTGGTGACAGAGGAATTGTCGAGGGGCCTTGGCATGTGAATGCAGGCAAGCGGTTGGTCAAATCGCCCAAGGTCTACACCCGCGATCCGGGGTTGACCCATGCGCTCCTTGTGGTCGAAACCATGCAAGACTTGCTTGGCCATCCGGTTGTCGGCGGGTCTTGGAATGTGTTATCGCGCCTGCGGGGAGAGCACACGGCATCGGTCACCGATGCCGGATTCGAGCTGGTGATCGGCCAAAGTACCTGATCCAGCCCAGGATGTGGTTCTCGAACGAGCTAATAAAACAAGCCTGGAGTAGCGCTTTTTTTGGCTCAGTGACCCCGTCAGATTAGAGGGAACGGAGTGGTGCCCTCGATCATCGGCTTAACAAATCAGCGGCTATCGCGCTAAACGCGACTGTCAGTTCCTTGCCAGCTATTCCCGGCCAGTACACAGCTATATGACAGATTTATAGCTATTTTTAACCATCTCGATGGCGAGGGGTTGGCAGAATATCTGTCCTTAAGGCAACAGTTTAGGCACTCACCGGGAATTGCTGGTTCCCTGCTTTTGCAAGCTGCAATCCATTTTCCCCTTGATTTTCTGACTGAATTTAAAATTATTTCTGATGATATCGTCGCTCCGCAGCTGTCGTTGGCGATCGATGTCGGCGCAGCGCAGACGGCGAGCTCCACGACGCGTAGTCCGAGAGCCTACATTAGCAAGTGAGTGTCGATTCTGAGCAAGGCGGCTTAGTATTCCGAATTGGACGTGATATGATTCCAAATCAGACGTTCTTATATTCCGAAATGGACGAAGTATGATTCCGAATCAGACGTGCTTTCAATCCTAATCAGACGGGCCATTCATAACAAATAGGACGTACCACCATTCCCGATCAGACGCGCATCAATTCCGAATTGAACGCAGCATGATTCCTAAAAAGACGCAGTTAGATTCCGAATCGGACGCCGAATGATCGAAATTCACAACAGAGAAACACCACCTGGTTTCATCGAACGGCATGCGAAATCTCGGCTAGAGGAGGCATTGTCGGACACTCGCATCGCAGCCTTGATCGGCCCACGCCAATCCGGCAAGACGACGCTTGTCAGGGCCATTGCGATAGAGCGGGGCATGGACTATGTCACGCTCGATGATGCGCAATACAGAAACTTCGCTAACGATGATCCTGTGGGTTTTACGAGGGGCCTCGATCGTGCGGTCATCGATGAGATACAACGAGCACCGGACCTGATACTGGCATTGAAGCAATCCGTAGACGAGGATTCGCGCAGCGGTCGATTCCTGATAACTGGCTCTGTCGATTTATTCAGTAGCACCGCGTCACCCGATTCGTTGGCAGGCCGTGTCGAGACCGTAGAGCTGTTACCTTTGAGCCAATCGGAGTTAGAACTATGCTCGCCATCGCGTTTTTTAGCTCAGGTATTCGGCTCAGAGCTACCGAGACTAGGCGTAACCGGGCCAACGTCCCGTCTGCAAGAGCGCATTTTTATCGGGGGCTATCCGGAAGTCATTGCTCGACGACAACTGTCACGACAACAGGCCTGGCTTAGTGCATATGCCAAATCCCTGACCACTCGGGACGCTGTCGATCTCTCCACCCTGTCTGATAGTGGTTTATTCTCCCGCTTACTCGAGCAAGCGGCTCTTTTGTCGGGCCAACTCGTAAACTTGAGCGCGCTCGCGCGGCCCCTCGCTGTAGATAGCAAAACAATCGATCGTTGGCTGTTGTTGCTTGAGCATATGTTCTTACTAAGGCGGGTTCGTGCCTGGCACCGTAATGATATGAAACGCCTGGTGAAGGCTCCAAAACTGCACTTCATCGATTCTGGATTACTGGCAGTACTGAAAAATGCCCAACCGAATCAGATGCAAAAAGACCGCACCCAATTGGGTGCGCTGTTGGAAGGATTTGTGTATTCGGAACTGATAAAACAGTGCGCGTTGTATCCATGGCCGGTGCGCATCAGTCACTATCGCGACAAAGACAAAGTCGAGGTCGATTTTGTCTTAGAGTCGATGGGCAGGGTCGTGGGTGTGGAAGTGAAAGCCGCTGCATCGGTAAATCCGGCTCAACTTAAAGGATTGAATCGTTTAAGGGAGGCCACGGGTGAGAGTTTCTGTAGCGGAATCGTTCTGCACGATGGTGATCGTATTCAGCAAATTGGGGAACGTCTGTATGCCGTGCCGATTGGTCAGTTATGGGCAAATCCAGGTAACTGATCTGCGATTCCCGGCCAGTTGACAGACATAGGGCCGGAGAAGAGCCATCGAAATAAGTAAAAATGCTTATAAATCAGTCAGCTATTCCCGGCCAGTACACCGCTATATGATCGATTTGCAAGGATTTTCACCCCTCTCGATTGCGAGGAGCTGGCAAAATTTTTGTCTCTAAACCAATGGTCTAAGCGCTCACCGGGAATTGCTGTAAATCGGTTATTATGTTTGTCAACTGGCCGGGAATCGCTGTATGACAGGCAATTGGCCGAGAATCGCTGGATAGCAGTCGCAGGGGCTGCGACTACCTGTTAGCATGCGCGGACAGTTTCGGTACTAATGAGCCAAGTCTTAGTCAGCACGCTCGTCGGTTTGAGGCAAGGCCTCGCTAGGAATCAACGGAAACTAATAAAATGAGCGAAACCCTCGATTTTAGCACTATTCTCAAAGCGCTCGACAATGCAAGCGCGTTCGAGTTGTTTCGCCTCAAACACGCTATCGAGCTATCGCTAGACGATCCCGCCAGAATCAAGCCGATCATGGCGGCGATCAGACCGGGTATGGAGACTACCTTCTTCGATTGGACAGAGAACCGCGAGCGCGACTGCACCATCATTGAGATCAAGCGCAAACAAGTCTGCGTACGTACGAAGGACGATGGACGACGTTGGGAAGTGCCCTGCTACATGCTCAATATCAATGGTGTCGACACCACCATTCGGCAAAACAAATCCCAAGGAATGTCCCGCCAGGAGTTGTCGATCGGCATGAATGTCGGTTTCCAAGACAACAACGGGCAACCCATTGTGGGACGCATCAAGCGCCTGAATCCGAAGACGGTAACCATCGCTGTCCCCGGGGGCCAATGGCGTGTTGGCTATTCGCACCTTTATCCCATCATCGATGGCGAGTCCGTCGAGCAGAGCACACCTGAACAGATCGAACTGATCCCCAGCCAGCCGAGAACAGAAAACGATAGCAATGTGCGGACGCCCGAAATGGAAATAGCAGATGGAGAATGGGCGGATGCCGAGCAATAGCCCTGTGTGTCAACCTCCCGTAGACAGTGTCCATTCGGGATGACATAGATTCAGGGCCTCCCCCCTGCCCTCGGTCACCAGGGTATACACCTCGATGGCCTCCCCTGCCTGTGTCTCGTTCCGGTCGTTGACCGTAGTCTCGACCGTGAAGTAACTCAGCCCATTGGCAACAGAGTCTTCATCAGCACCGACCCTGGTCATCACGACCTCGGCGGCATTTGTGGCAGTGGCAGGCGCCAGTTCGACCAATGGCAGCAGATAGGCCGGATAGACCGGATTGAACGGGTGAGCTACCACGATCTGCCCAGGAGCGACTGCGCCATATTGCAACCCCGATGGTTTGCAACCACGGGTCGAGGAGGCGATGACGGCATGCGCGGCTCTAGCCGCCTGGATGTCAGCGATCACCTTGTGTTTGATGTCGAATTAAATATGTTGAGAGAAAGCAACACAGCGACGGACGTGAGTCGGTGCGTTGTGCCCGAGAATTAAGGATAGCCAGGGCACGGGCATTAATTGGAGTTATGCGATTGATAGTGGAGACAATAGGCTTTTGCGTACTGGCTCCACAGCGGCGCGCTATCAACCAGCGAAGTTCGCAAGATTTCACTTTGAGTAGCGCATATTCTTCGAGATTTGTAATAGAAATTGTCGGTAGAACAGTGCTGTCAGGGGCATCAAGATATTAAATAAGGGGGGCGATATTTTCGGTTCTACTTGCTTTAGTGCAGAGTAACAATAGTGCACCGATTACTACGCAGCCTCACCCATATGGACTAGCTAGTCACCCAAAATGCTAGTTGTTAATGTGATCAATGTCATGTTACCCTCGTCGGCAATATCGGGAGAATTGTCACTAGCACGTTGTAATACCAGCGCCAGCTGATTGCTGCAACATGCGTTCTTCGATTGAGATTCGCTTATGTCTTGCAAATAGCGTGTGGTTTGCAAATAGCGTGGATAGTGGGTTACTGCTTATAGCGGTGAGAAGCTTAGTGATATTTTGGGAGGTAGTTGTTTAAGTCGTTGACTTGGGGCGGGGAGCGGTGCTGTAATATCCTGAGGATTAATGCTAGAAGGGATGCAAAGTTGAAATATAGGGACCGGGTTGTAGCATTAATTGCTGGCGCTTTCGCGTTGGCTATTTGCACTCTTGCTTTGGTTGCGACGTTTGTAGGTTCAGCGAACAGGCTGAATACTGCAGGGCCGGATGCAACGGATAGGATGTCCGAAGATGAATTGCATTCTCATAGCGTCGCTGGTGTGAGTTCCGAGGATCTGAGTTCAGATAGCACTGAGACTCACATCTCGCGCTTTGGTTCCTTACAGGCAGCAACTGCTATCAATAATCCGTTCGCCTTGGTTGCTGAGGATGATCAGAACAGCGTTCAATTAGCAGCACAGGAAGAATTTGATAGCCGCTCTGAGCAGGTAGTTGCTGATATCGGATTCCACATTCAGCAGAGCGATTCCCTATCGTCGATTGCACCGGACACAGATCCGTTAGCAAGCACTACATCGATTGACACCCTGCACCAAACTTCCAGTTTTATCCAAACCTTCGAAAAGGAGAGCGGGAGTGGGTTTACCTTCTCGGGCATGTTGATTGGTGATGACGGAGTGTATCGCCCTGGCGTCGAGATTTATGCGAAGCCCCTGACGCGTGGCGATTCCAGCAACACTAATCAGAGAGAAGCCCGTTATGTTGTTGCTGCCGTGACTGACGCCAGAGGCAGGTTCCGGTTTGGTCGCACGGAGAAAGGGACCTACAGCCTGCGCGTGAATAAGTCAGACAACTATCAATCGCTGACAAAGAATGTCAATAGTGCATCAGGCTTCGTTAGCCTGGTCACGCCTCGATCACAACAGATCAGTGTCACTGGGCTAGTGACAGACATCGACGGGTCGGCGCTGGGAAACGTGGAAGTTGCAGTAAGCCCGGGGTCGGGTCGAGCATTGACCGATGACGATGGTCGATTTGAGCTGGAAGTAAACTTATATCGAGATACCGAATATCACTTTACGTTCAATCGAGAAAATTTCCAGCGTCAGCATCAGGTTTTTAATGGTGGGCTATTGCTGAGCCAGGTCGATGAGGGCTTCGAGGTTCACGCTGAACTTGAGTACGAAGAAATCTACTCGTCGATATTCGGTTCTGTTACGAATCAATACGGAGCGCCTGTATCAGACCAGTTAGTGGTTTTAAGCTCTCGGAGCCCGAGCTATAGATTCGAGACCGAAAGCGATGCCTCTGGCCAATATCAATTGAACGCAATTCCGGTTGGTGATTATCGCATCGGGGTTATTCCTGATAATTCCGGTGCGCAATACAAGCCGCTTGTTAAAGACGTGCAAGTAGGTTTGAATACACAAGAGTTAGATCTTGTGTTGGAAAGGGTGAGTGAATTTGGTTCACTCGCTGGCTCGGTGATTGACTCCGAGGGAAATCCGGTTTCAGGTTTTGATTTTGTTGTAAGCCCGAAATCGGCTGGCAGGCGAACGCTAGGGGTTAGTTCCGATGCGCTGGGCGAATTCTTTGTTCCCCGGGTACCTGCTGGTATGATCCAGATACGCAGCAATGGTCAACCCAATTTGAGCGTGGTTAATATCCACCTTAGGCCAGGGGAAGCAAAACGCCTGGATATCCCGGTTGACTGGGGCGAACACACAATTGGAGGCAGACTGCTTAATGAATTAGGGCAGCCGGTGCGTGGTGCGAGTGTCAGGCTGATTCGATCAACGAGAAACAATAGAGTGCTCACCACGTCGCGTAGAAGCAGTAAGACCGACATACAGGGTGGCTTTGGGTTTTCTAATCTTGGTGAAGGCGATTACTCGCTTTCTATTACCTCAACGGGTTTTGAACCTATCAGGCAATCGGTATCGGTCAAGTATGATCGATCGCTATTTCTGGTTGCCAAGTCGGTTATTTAAAAGGAGGAAATGCAGTGTTAATTATCAGCAATGGCAACGGGATAGTAACCATCCCATGGAGTGGGCTATGAATATGGGCTTAAATAACCGCGATCCCGAACTGGGACTGTGGAAAGTGCCGATAGCAAGGCTTTCTAGTTGGATTATCGCAGTTATATTTACTCTTATATGTTCTGCGGCTTATGCGGTGCCGATTACTACCATAGATGATGCTGGTGCTGATGATGAGCCGGGCCAGAAGGATCTGAACGAATTGAGCGTGGACTATACACCAGACAATGGTTCGGATCTTGTTGTTACCTGGGATTGGGATATTACTGCGCTGTCTGGCAATAATACCGGCGATGCTTGTAGTCTCTATGACACAGATAATGACGGTAATACAGATTATTCGTTGTGTGTGATTTGGGGTGATAATGGAGTTTACCAAACAACGAGGCTTTATATCTGCGGAGACGGCGCGGCCGACAGGTGTACACAATCCAGAAATGTGATTGCCGAGGATATGAATGGCGATGGGGATCTGGCCGATGATGGTGAAGCGCTTGTTGGGGGGCCGTATGGCTCAAGCTGCGAGTTGAGTAGCAGTGACGATACTTTTGGACCGCGTATTGGAGCGCAAGCCAACTCTGAATCTGATCTCCGGGCAACATGTGATATTGACCTTGGTGACTTTGGAGATGAGGAAGCATTCCTACTCAACGTCTGTAGCTATCCATCGCAAGTTCCAGGCTCTGACCCATCAGATTGCGTGGTAGCGCCCAATAGTGGTTTTCTGACCATCGTGAAAGTGGCCGATCCAGATGATATTACGCAGTTCACGTTTAATTTGGGCGATGGTCAAGAAGCGAATGATGGTTCCACGAGTTTTAGTATCGAAGGTAGTGGTTCTATCCAACTAATCGGCTTTACGGCAGGTACTAATTACGACTTGTCCGAAGTTGTTCCTGAAGACTGGCAGATCGATAGTGCGTCGTGTGTATTGAGTAATGGAGACGGTACCGGATCGTTCTCTGGTGACACCATTACGGATTTTGAAATTCAGGTCGGGCGCGAAACGAGCTGTACGTTCACCAATTCTCTAATGACAGCCAATCTCACCTTGATCAAAGAGGTTGTACTCGACAACGGTGGGGATGCCGAACCCAGCGATTGGACTTTGGCGGCTGATGGTACAGGCGGTAATGACCTTTCTGGCACAACCGGAATAACGGGCGAACTCGATGCACCGGATACATTTGCTTTGAGTGAATCCGGCGGCCCTGATGGGTATACAGCCTCGGATTGGTCTTGTGTGGTAACTGGGACTGACGTTTCTGTTGATGTCACTGACGGCAGCGTAGCGCTCGAACCGGGTGATGATGTGACGTGTACGGTTGTCAATGACGACGATGCGTCCGGTCTGTCGATCACGAAAGTGATTAATTCGGATAACGGTGGTACGGCGACGTTGGACGACTTCAATATATCGGTAGACGGTGCTGAAGTAGATTGGGAAGACGCGGCCTCAACAACGGGTGGGACGAAGTTGGTGAGTGAACAGGCAGGTACCTATGCGCTGAGCGAAGGTACCGTAGCGGGCTACACCAACGGTACGTGGAGTTGTGACGGTGGCGTGTTGAATAGCAACGACAATGTCACGGTAGCCTTGGGTGAGAACGTGACATGTAGCATTACCAATACCGCAGACGCGGCGAAGCTGACGATCGTGAAGAATGTCGTGAATGACAATGGCGGTACAGCGAAGGTTGAAGACTTCAACATCGCGACCTCTGCGGGGGAATTGACCTTCGATGATGGCGCGCAGAACGGCACGACAACCACGTACACAGCCACAGTCGAGGGTGTGAGTGCCGGTACGTACAGTCTCAGCGAGAGCGATATCGCGGGTTATAGCGAGGGTAGCTGGAGTTGTGATGGCGCAGCAGCAGGTGCATTTAATGAAGGTTCAGTGGCATTGGCCAGCGGTGATGATGTGACCTGTACGATCACCAATGACGACCAACCGGCAACCTTAACGCTGATCAAGAATGTCGTGAATGACAACGGCGGTGGGGCTTCTGCAGATGACTTCCAGGCCTCGATTAGCGGCAATAATGTTGATTGGGATGTGGCCGTGACCTTGGATGCAGGTACTTACACGGCGGCGGAGACCACTTTGCCGGGATACACAGCGTCGGGATGGAGTGGTGCCTGTGCGGCCGATGGTTCGGTGACTCTGAATCCGGGTGAGAATAAGACCTGTACGATCACCAATGACGACATCGCATCAACGCTATCCTTGGTCAAAGTCGTTGACAATCTCGGCGAAACCGGCGTTGGATTTGCGGCTACAACTGATTTCACGCTAGTCGCTGCTGGCCCAACGTCACTCAGTGGCGCAGGTGGAGTGAGCAATACCACAGTAGGGGCAGGTATTTACGACCTGAGTGAATCCGGTCCAAGCGGTTACACAGCAAGTGACTGGGTTTGCGTCGGTGGTGGTACGCAGATCGATGCAGACACATTAGCCTTAGGACTGGGTGAGAGTGCTGAATGTACGATCACCAACACACTCAATGCGGATCCATCGTTGTTGGTGACCAAGGAAGCTAATCCAACGGTCATAGGTGCACCGACCACGATCAACTACACCGTGACTGTGGTGAATAACGGCAATGTCACATTGATGCCGAGTTTGACGGATCTGCTGAACTCCGGTCTGAACCTCGATCTGGCATTGACTCTGGCGTTAACCGATGACGGGGATGGTGTCGGCTTCTTATCGCCGGGCGAAACCTGGATTTATACAACCAGCTACGCGGTCACACAGGCAGATATTGACAACGGGTCCGATATTGTCAATGTCGTCTGTGCAAGTGATGTCAATGGCGATGGTGAAGACGAATGTGGCGATGCTACGACGACGATTGAGCAAAATCCTGCCCACACCTTCGTCAAAAGTTTCGATCCAGACCAAGTACAGGTTGGCAGTTCGGGAGAATTCGATCTGGTCTACACCAATACGGGTAACGTTACGCTAACTAATGTCGTCATCACCGACAACATACGACCGATCCTCGGTGTCAACGATGTCAGCATTAACGTCAATGATGGGGATTGCAACAACCTGGACGGCGACGGAGATGCACAAACCCTGCAGTGTGTGGTTGATGACGTGGCTCCAGGTGAGGTGGTCACGGTCACGGTGAGCTATAGTGCAATTGCCGAAGCCAGTACGCTGGTGGATGGCAGTGGCAACACCAAAGGTGCAACCTACGTGTTCGGCTTTGTTAATGGATACACCTTGTACGGTAACACCGATACCGGTGAAGCCTTTTTGCGGGACCCAGATGGCAGTGTGATGGATGCTTCGAGCTTAATCACAGCCGATAATGGTGGCAATGACATCGTGTTCAACTTCGAGGATGCCCAGGGTTATAACCTGCACTTGTCCTGCTCCGAGTTGTTTGTTGGTGGATGGCCAGATGGTGTCCAGCCCACAACCGTTGGCGATGGCTGGAGAATCGACTACTACGACATCAATCGCTACAACAGCAAGGGCTTCTTGAAGTCTTGTGGCCAGGCATTCACACCATTCGACGTTGTTAATATTGCGTCTGCAATGGTCAATGGAGCCGGCGTCGACACAGTAGATCCTAATCCAATCGAGGCTAGCGATTCGGTGACGATCATTGATGGGGCAACCATTGAGGTCAGCCGAGTCCAAGAGCGTAGGAACGGTGTCCGATTGCAGCTCAGCAACGTTGGTGTGGAAGATGTGGTTATCAGTGACATTCAGTTCCCTGAGTGCGATCCGATTGGCGGATGTAATCTGTCAGGAATTAATCCTGGCGATACACTCGCTGCAGGTTCGAATCAGTGGATAACGGTCAGCAACCCTGACTCGTTCACGCTGGAAATCACCTTAACCAACAGTAGTGTCTACACGTATGAGTACCCGGCTCCATAGCCGGCACTAAGGCAGGCTCGTCGCTGTGTTCTAAACGCAGCTTCGAGTTTGAGGTGCCAGGATGTACCTCATGTATATTGACCGACTGCGGGGAATCTTCCCCGCAGTTTTTTTTGGCTTAGTCTAAATTTCCGTGCCGATGAAAGCGTCTGTTACCGTTGGTACATGACTGCGGCGTACGGTCACCACGTCGTCCGACGGCACTTTTATCATCGGCGCCGTAGGGCCTGGGGAACGTACCTTTGGCATCAGCGCCGACGGCTTCAAACATCGGCGCTTCAATATGGAAACCGAGTTACTGGACGGCGCCAGTATCCAATTGCAGCGTACCGATAACTGTTTGACTGCGACAGGTTTTAATTGCGCCTTTTACCACGAGTCACCTGAACACTGGCAGAACTTTCATTGCCGGCATTGTCGTAGGCGGTGGCGATGACTCTGTGCTCACCCATGGCAATTGACAATTTACAGCGGTAGGGTTCGACCGTTAAGCTGCACGCTGCCTGACCGTCGA
>JBCAUA010763425.1:0-14940 GCA_038406235.1 Peronia verruculata | reverse complement strand
ATTTTTTGATGATTTAAAAAGCCAAATCATCTGGAGATGTTCTTCTATTTAAAAAAACCAATAAAATGATTATGTCCAAAAAATGCGATCTGGACCCTTTCTGCATGGAGGCTCACATATATATGGTAAGTTGGTGTATAACACTTGAGAAGGTTAATAACACTTGGGGGGGGGGGGGGGATCTCTAAAGGTTTCGACTGAATGTAAATAACAAAATAAAGAATGGATGTAAATAACAAAATAAATATGGCATCCATACTTCGCGGATTTTTCAGTCATTGCGAACAGTCCTGGAATCCAAAAACCACGATAAAACGAGGATGTACTGTATGCAGGACTTGATCTGCCGATTGATGTCCTGTGGTCCGAGTCTCAGGAATCCCAGTCATTTCATGTCCCAGTAATCCAGAATTGTTTCCAAGTCTCCTTCAAGCACTGTGGGCTAGGGAATGTGGAAAGTAGTGGATCACTTATTTATACTATTATCCCTCATCTAGAGCAGTCCCAATTTCTGTATTTTGATAGGCACCGATTTTCGTGCTTTTGCTCTCATGGTGTCATTTTTCCAAGTAGTTCATTCATTTTCCTCATCTTGGAAGCAGTCATTGTTCTTGGACATAGACAGACTTATTGCACTAAGTTTTTCAGTCATGTGGTAATGTTTTTATAAAGAGTATATTATTATACATTTTCATTTTCTTGAAACAGAGAACGTTTGAATTGTGTGACTAGACTCCCATGTAAATGGAGATTTTCCTATATGAAGACAGTTTTGATAAACTCAGATAATATCGGTGACGAGATTGTCCGATAACAATGTTGATAAACCCAAAGACCACCAGCAAAAGATTCAGTACATTCAAGGAAGGATGACTGAAACACAAACTGATTGCAGAATGGAAGAGATGCTGTATTCAGATATTTCAAATATTGGGCAGAGCCATCACCGCCAGCATCACCAGGACCACGTCTACAACCAGAGATACCATCATCATCACCACCACAACCACTACAGCGGACGCCGAAAAACCTCCTCCTCATCCTTATCAACAATGTCAGACACAATTGCAAAGCTGTCATGGCTGTACCAGCTGTTTGGGCGCCGCCTCCCCCAGCAGTCTGTCCTTGTGTTTATCGGTGCCTTTGCTTACCTGTTTGTCTTGTTTGTTCCGCCTGTCAGGTGCCAGACACCGCCAGACCTGTGCAGTGCCACGAACGCTGCCCAGTGTGCCAACAACTCCACCTGTGTGCCGCGCACCTACGATTTCACCTGCGACTGTGGCCAATCTGACTACACGGGCTGGTACTGTAATGTCTCGGTGAGTACCACTTCCGTGAGCTGTCTTAACTGTCAGTGAAATTACTTGCCTTTGATAGGAACAAGAGGTATAACACAGGCATAGTAAAGAAAAAAAAACAAAACGTTTTTGCTTGTTATGTGAAATACAAGTGGCTGAGAATTCTGAAAAATTCACCATAAGATAAAATTTTTTTTTTATGTTTTGTGACAGATATCTAATTATTTCATTTTTTTTTTTTTTTTGCACCACATATTTCGAATAACGAGAGAAAAGGTGATTTTTTCCTTCTTTGTAATGTTTGTGTTATACCTCTTGTACTGGGCAAAGTGAAGTAACTGAGCTGGCCGAAAAAATGGCTCATTGTGTCTTCTTTTTTTATTTTTGCCTTTTTGTAATTTAATATTAAAGCGGGTATGTAAGATTTCAGACTTCCACTTCAAGCACGTTTAATTTCACTCGGACTTCATAAATAAAATCCAGTATGAATATACTGACAATGATGCATTCAGACGTAAAACCATCTAAATTTTAATGTTCTGTAAACTGAGTTTATAAGAAAACTGTATTTTACACATTTTTCCTAGTGAGAGATGGAAACTAGTGATACGGCAGATTTCAGTCTTTTATTGCATGATTGCAATGAATCTGAGAAAGATTGGTTTTAACCAGTTCAGAGGAAAAATGTACTTTGCAGGAACTATATCGTCTTTTTCCTGTGACGGATTAAAAAAAGCACTTTAAACATTTAAAATACTTTAATTAATTGAGATATGTTAAGCACCTTATTTGTAAGAAAGTGATGCTTGAAGACTCATCTTTTCAGGGTCCAAAGAAAACAAAAATTAAAATGAAATGAAGTAAACAAATAAAGATGCAATTTAGCTCACATTTTCTCATTAGAAACAAACAAATAAGTTGTTGCTTAAAAAAAAAAAAAAACTGAAATCAGCTTTCGTGTGCTTTTTTTTTTTTTTTTTTGCTGACTACAATTTCGCATTTCACTTGGTGTGTCTATTGAATGAAAAGTTAATTTATTGATTTCCAGGCCCTGCAGAGCTGCAGTGATAACCCTTGTGTACGAGGGAACTGTCAGGATGTTACATTGACTGATAGGGTAAGTTTTCTGGACATTTCTAGCCTGAAAGCTCCATGCCAGGAATGTGCGGGATGCCACCTGGGATAATGTGACTAGATATATATAATAGAAATGAATGCTGATTGATCTTCTTATATAGTGCCTACTCCTTTTTAGTACAGACATTGGGCACTCTCCTCTAGATCTGTATAATTATATAGACTGACCAAATGGAAGTGCCCATTAAAATTTCCCCCCCACCCTTTTAAAAAAAATTGTTGGCAATGGGATATTTACCTTCACCTTTGCCTATCTCATAGTCTGGCTGAGCATTGGGACATCATTGCAGATTGTACAACCAACTCACTCCACTCCTCACAGCTCTCAGTTTTCCGCATTATGACATTCCAATCAAGGCCAGCCCACTCTTTGATGATATCTTCCCCTATGTTCTCTCTATGTGCCTCTTCACCTCCCATGTACTGAAGTCAGTAATAGTAATCTGATATTACCTTGGTCTTAATCACTTATAAATCCCAGTTGCTGATTAGCATTGATGATCATGTCCTTGCATTTAAGTCTTTGTTTGATGGTTAGTCCATGTTATAAAGTTTATCTTTTTTTCTCCTGTGTCTTAGGCCTTTACGGAAAATTGTTCTTGCCGTCTCAAGTCTCATGTCTCATTCATCCTTCCTTCAAAATTGTTCTTTCGGTATTATCGTTTCCGCTATTACATCCCAGAAATTTCAACTGTGTTATCTTTCTTGAATTGCAAAAAAAGTGTTCGTTACACCTTAATAGTCCCATAGAGTGCCATCCTCAACATTCCAAGGGAGACATCTCCTCTCCTACCTTGCTCCTGTCTTCTGTCCCGCTTTCTTTCCTGTCTTTTTCTTGATGTGTAAACATATCTTACCATGTTTGACACAATATAGCCATAATCATGCTGAAGTGTCGTTAAATCCCAACACAGACATCTTAATAGGCAGCGCATCACTTTATCATGCTTCTTCCAAGGGGTCTGTTTCATAAAGCAGTTTTGAGAACCATTTGCAGATTTATATAGTCCACCCAGAATGCGAATAGAACTGTGCAAATGTGTGATAAAACTGTCACATTCATGAAGGTTCTAGATGTGTTCATTTCATCTTCAGAATGTTTCAACTTTCCAGAAGCTAATGTTCAATGCATAATACATTTGTACATGTATCCTTAGCATTTTCAAGATGTGTCATTGCCCAGTTGCTACAAACCAGTATGTGATAGATGCACCCATTTCAATTTCAGAATGCTTCATCTTTCAACTGCTCATGTCCACCTGGCTATGAAGGTCCCCTGTGTGAGAAGGCCATTGACTACTGCAATATCAATGGTGTAGTATGTGCCAACAATGGACAATGTACCAGCCGCCCAGACCAACAAGATTACATCTGTACCTGTGATCCGTCTTTAGGTAAGTAACGATGGCACACTGTGCTAACAATGCTGGTAGGTTTTATCATTATGGAGTAAAAAATTATACATTTCGTTGTAACTTGACCTGTCTCTGTTCTGGTTCTTCAGGTAAATTGCTAGTGTTTAGAACGGGGGTGTGTTCATCATATGGAATGCCAGAGTTGTGCCTGTTTGCGATATTTGGGGAGTTACGTTCAGTGTCCTTCAGCCCCCCTGGAGTGGTTGTCTCGAAATATTTGGGGAGTTGTCATAACCTGCGAAGTAATAATATGACAGAGACATGAGGAATGAGCCTGTGTAGCTGGCGAGAATATAAGGTGTTTACTATATGGATATGGTGAAAACGAAACCAAAATATGATGTGTTTAAAGCTATTTAAAAAGTCATAAGCTAACAATGGACCTGATGTGTGTTCCAAAGGGAGCTTTTCTCAAATCTTGTGAAACAGTACTTGCCAGTTTATGATTTTCAGGTCCTCATTTGTAAAGTAAAAGTAAAAGTAACATCCCTTGACCCCCAAGAGGGGAAATTGGCTTGATCATTTAAGACTGCGTCGCCGCAGTGCAGCGCCACTGTACTTACCCTGATATACATCAGGTACCCGTTTTACAGATGGGTGGGCTGAGGCAAATTGTGTGTTAAGTATCTTTCCTATGGATACAATGTGCAGCCTTTGCAATTCGAACCAACGACCTCTGCTTCCAAAGAACACAGCACAAATCACTCTCATAGTTCTTCCGGTAAATTGGTGTTCCTGTTTTTTTAATAAACAATATCTATCAGCAGGATACAGCTTTGCTTTGCAAGTATGCAAAATTAGCATTCACATGCATAATTCAGTTACAGCTGACCATGGTGTGAGATATTGTGCTTAGCATCTTAGATTTTTCCTTCTTTTCTCTTTGTCTGTCTTGTCCTCCCAATCTTGAAATCTCTTGGCCTCACTTCATTTCACTCCCACTGTGACACCTGATTTCCAAGATTCCCACTCGTCAGCTAGTTTTGCTGATGTCTGGGCTGCGACATTGACAAATTTCATGTCTTGTTTGCAGACATCTATTTAGAGCAGTTTTTGTACTTTTGTTTTTCCCCTTAAGCCTTTCAATCCTAAGGAAGTAGGATTGTGTCAGCGTTAGTTGGCTGCCTGTTTTTGCTCAGAGTTTTTGTGAGTAGAGATTTGGAAATAATGCAGTGTTTTGATCTGCCCCTTAGTCTTACATCTATAAGGCAACTAAGGAAAATGTGATAGTGAACTGTTTTCCTTAATTGAGCCTTTCAGTCCTGAGATAGTAGGATTATCTCAGCTTTTAAGTAGCTGCCGAGGCAAGATGTCAGGCTTACCTACCCAGTTGGGACCGTTGAGCCACTGAAAAAATACAGGTTTCAATTTTGGTGTCTTTCCATCCCTCAGTGGAGGGTCCGCAAGTTGATTCGTGCCTCACTGCTGTGAGTTGTTTTCACCTTGAAGTAAACGCTAAACCACAGAGCCACTGACGCCCCCCCCTCCCAAATGAGACTGGAAGTCGTGGAACATGCACTTTATACAAAATTCTGACTGTTTGTTGTACTTGTGCATTTGCAGATTTCCAAGGTGTGAACTGCACAGAGAGGATAGATGACTGCATAGGAGTTAGCTGCAATAGCAATGGAAGATGTGAGGATGGTAACAGGAGCTCTATCTGCGTATGTTCTGAAGGTAAGAATTAAGGATAGGCAAGGTCAAATGAGACAGATGAGATAAGACAAAACAGTTTGTTTTGTGATTGGATTTCGTTACATTCTCTCTGCACCTTCACGTTAGCTGATGAAATGAATCTGTTATCAATTTTTTTATCCACACAAAACTTTTGATGTCAGTAAAAAGGGAAAGAGAAGCATTTTAGTTTAGTGGAAAATTGAGTTAGCTACATCTCCCATATGTTGAGATGATCATGTTCATAATTAATTCCAAAGGATTTGTGAGCGTTTATGTTTTCATTATGCTAAGGTTAAGCCAGTGGATCTGGCATTTGAAATGTCTTCGGCAGTCCAAGAGTTAGGCATGCAGGGATGTCGAATTTCCTACTTTAGTAGCATTTTTTACTTTTTGCCTGTCAGTAATTTCTCTTTTGGCCCCTATTCCGGTATTATTTTACCATTAATGAACCTAGTGTTACATGTTGCTAGAGAGTATGCCAGGACGGTTATGGTTTTTATAAGCTTTTCAACCTCCTGTAGTGGTGGTTATCTCAGCTGTCCACAACCGTGGTCAAAAAATAACATAACACTATTGTGCTATGTGTTGCAACGTGAGAGACTTGAAAGAAACAAGTCTGGACATCCCTGGTGTAGAAGATTTGTACTGGGGCGTAACAAACAAGCGAGGTGTGAATTGGCAGGGACTTGAGACATTGCTGACAGGCGACGCTGACTGATGACTGGTTGTAAGATAGCGCAGAGTGCTGGCAAAACTCCACAGGACGGCAAACCTGCGCAAATTACGCCCATGGGTTATGTATGAGAAGAGAGCTGGCCATAAGGCACTGCAAGTGAAGTGCTTTCTTTTCTTCTTTTCTTGCAGAGGAAAACCCGTGTGTTTGTTAATCATATTCTCTTTTCTTATTCTCTTTCGATGAGGATTTTGATAAATAGATTAAAAAAAAAAATAATAATAATAATAAATAAATAATGTCAACGAACAGAGCGACTGACAGACGTTAGACAAACAAAAAAATAAGAGGGTGAAAGGGCAGATGGAGGACTGATATACAGACAAATAAGCAGATAAATACACAGACAGACAGACAGGCGCGTAGGCGAACAAAATAACAATAAGCGGACAAACAGACAGAGAGAGAGAGAGAGATAGACAGGCAGACACGCAGGCAGGCAAAACATATTATTTTAGGTTAAGAGCCGACACAGATAAAAAAACAAATAAATAAAAAATAAATTAAATAAATAAATAAATAAATAAATAAATAAATAAATAATCTACTATCAGATGGAAAGGATTACATACTCACACTCACTCACTCACTTTCTCACTAAATTACTCATTCACATGCGTAACTGCCATTAGAATTCGCACGTTTTAAATTGTGGACGTCACTGACCCCTAAAATAATAGCTCAAGTAATTAATTTGTTTATCAGACAAACTGGGGTAATTCGGTTCAGAAATAGAGTCGTTAAGTCGAAAACAAGCAAAGTCTGTCTGCCTCTTTTTGATTTATGGCATCATCTGTTTACAAACCAGCCGGTAACACTATCCGATCGATGTCTTAATCCGAAATGTAATCGGCTGAGTGTCAGATCCACTGATTGATGAATCCGTGTTTGATTGATTGACTGGTTGGTTGATTGATTGATTGGTTGATTGATTGATTGATTGGTTGATCGATTGATTGATTGATTGGTTGATTGATTGACTGGTTGATTGGTTGATTGATTGATTGATTGATTGATTGATTGATTGATTGATTGATTGATTGACTGGTTGGTGGATTGATTCATTGATTCAACCATTTTAATTCACATACTCAAATCATTCACTGACTGACTAACTGATACTGATTGATTGACCTACTGATTGACTCGTTCACTCACTCACTCTCACTCACTCACTCACTCACTCAAACACTCGCTATGCCATTGGAACCGAATTTCGTATTAAGCTGTTTCATCAAATTCTGCCAGGTGATCTGAATAGCAGACTAATCATGATGATAGAATTACCATATCACTGGAAACAATGCTCTCATTAAAATAAGCAGACAAACAGGCAGACATACAGAGATATAGACAGTGATGGGCAAACTGTGGGGCACATGGATGGATGGATTGATTGATTGATGGATGGATGGATGGATGGATGGATGGATGGATGGACGACAGGAAAATAGACGGTGGAACAATCAGACAGAGAAACAATCAAACACAGAAACAGAGAGAGCGAGAGAGGGATGGTGAGAGAGAGCGAGAAAGAGGGAGAGGAGAGAGATGGGGAGGGGGAGGTGAAAGAAATACTTCAATCAATATTTTCCAAGTTAAGTACATCATAACTGACAAATATTGTCACAGATCTTTGGTACATTTTCCACAGACTAAAATACATTGATTCACTACTTTCAACTACAGTGCACTTAAGTACATAGCATAAAGCGAGCATAAATCACTCACACAGAGGAAACACTCTGATACTTTGTTACTGTAGCAAAAACAAAGGTGTTTTAGGTTTCCTTTAGGTCCATACTGGCTTACAATGGAACCATTAGTCTTGTGAATACGCAAAAGCGTTGAGCAAAGTGTGAAAGAACAGTGTGCTATTTCTGTATGTTAAGAGGCACAATATTATGCCCTTTTCCGGAAGATACAGTGAAAGCCTCCACTGAGCAAGGACTACTGTGAAGCTACTTTAGCTAAGGGGCATACTTTTAGTGGCCAAATTCTAGTTTACATTCGTTTTAACTGAGAATGAATGTATGGAAAAGGGTTGCTACTGTTATTTTATGCTGGTGTTGTTGATACTGATGGTGAAGGTTGTAGTTGTTGCTGTTGTTGTTACTGTCGTTGTTGTTGTTGTTTATGTTGTTGATGCTGGTTATCGAGGCTGTGGCTGTTATTGAGATGGTGTTGCTGTTGTCATTATTATTATCAATGTTGTTGTTGTTGTTGTGGTGGTGGTGGTGGTATTCCTGTTGTACAATACTTACGTTGACAGGTGTGACTAGATCCCCGGGACTATCGTCCTCCGAATTTTCAGCATCCACGAAAGAGGTAATCCGCACGCGCAAGGTGCAGCCACGTCGGCGCACAATGACAGGCACGTCCTCTTCATAGATCATGGACTCGTTTCTCTGCAGGGGTGGGTGGGGGCTGCAAGGGGGACTCAAGGAGGGCGAGCCCCCGCCGGGAGGAGGAATGTGATCCAGGGCCCGGTGGGCTGTGGTAGGCGAGGCAGGGTCGCCGTGGTGTCCCGAGGGCTGCGGGGAGGAGGGACTAAGCTGATTGGGGCTCGTGTTGCCCGGAAGACTCCGATTGATGCTGGCCTGCCGTGACAGGAGACAGTGGGCCCGCCGAGGACTGGAAGGCGAGTCATCGGAATGGTGGGACGGCGTCCCCGGCCGACTTCCGCTGTCGCTATGGTCACTCTGTGAGCACTTCCGGTGAGGATGGGCGCATGGGATACTCCCCTGGTGCACTAAGCCCGAACCCCGGGCATAGACACTCGTGCGCCTGGTAGGCTGGTCGGAAATGACTTCCGTATCCGTGTCGTCCGAGTTGGAGGCCGAGGAGGAATGTTGAATGCTACCACTCGAGTGTTGGTTACTGCCGCTTGAATGCTGGCTGTTCCGAGCCATCGGGGAGCGCGGGACTCGCTGGAGGAGTGGGTTTTGCAAACCACTGAAAGACCGGGGGCTACTGCATTGACCTAGGTTACTGGGGCAACTGTTCTGGTGTTTAATGCCGCCCTCTGAGGCTGAGAGAGCAGTCAGGTTCCCGGAGGACGTTGATGACGGGCAGGCGCTGCCAGAGGAGTGATGTCTCCTCAGGCTCTCATGCTGGGACAGAACACTGCCCAGGCCGCTGGACGTCGAGTGCGGACGCCGGCCCAGTAAGCCATAACGTCCTACAAAGCCTCCAAATCCGGTGGGCTGATGTTTTAATCCTTGTGGACTCTTGGTCTGGCCACGGCTTGGGGACAGTTGCCTCTGACCCCGGACTGGCGAGACAGATCTGGCACCAGAGCTGGGCGAGGTCCGGCCCTGAGGGTCACTGATGGGCGAGAATAGTCCGGGGCTTGGCAGTGGTGACGACCGCTCGCTATCGTCCTGTTTGAATTCGGCCGGAGTGCCTGACGGATTAGTTAAGCTTGTCCGCAGGCTCGGCAAGCTCCGGCGTGGACGTTTGAAAGACATTCTTCTTCAAAATCTAATCTCAGGTCCTGTAACAAAACGATTCCACTAGACAACCAGTATTCCGACAGACAAGCAATTCCACAGAGTTACCCGCCAGCGCCATGGCCAACACCGTCATCAAGATTGTCATGATTACAATACATCGCCAATGTGAACCGGACATGCGAAAGACATAACGGCACACTGTTTCACTTCTCACAGATTCTGACGCATATCACATGTTGCCACTCAATGCCAAGAAATCAAAGACTACATGTTCAGTTCTTGTACATTTATAAGTTTCTCGATCCTCAGAATGCAGCCTCAAGTGTTCAATTCCTCGCTTTTGACTGAAACTTTGAACTGTCTACAGACATTTTCTCTTTTTCGTTAGCAAGAAGTTTATACAGTGCCTGGATATGTTCACAGATTCCGTTAGCACAGCCTAAAAACATTGAATGTAATAAGTGGAATTAGCATGGAAATTTCTTTAATCCATCTATCGAACCATTTCAGTCCAACGTGTATTTTAATAGGTTGGCACACCTAGGGCATGTGACGACACAAAACAAAACCAGACAGATCGATCTGAGTGCACTTTTCTTTTCTTTTTTTTCCTAAAGCACATTTTGGACCACGGATGTTAATGCCGTAAAATCATTGTAATAATAAATTAGCGCTTGGACAGTTGTATTGCATGACCGGGAGCTCACGAGGAGAAAGATTTGTTAAGAAAAAACCCGCACGGTAATTCCCGGCTTATTGAGTGTCCTCTTCCTTTGCAGATCACTACCGACAAACATGATAATCTACTTATAATGGTCACTTATAACGGTGACTCGATACAACAGTATAATACATAATGGGATCTACTGTATGCGTGTAATGATCGTGACGATATATAATGGAGTCTACTATATTATGCTCTTTGAGAGCTCTCTAGGCCTGCATAACGATACCATAGCGACAACGGTGTGAGACATAGATCGACTGACGAGCCGATGGACAAGCAGGCAGACAGACAGACAGACAGACAGACAGATAGGCAGACAGGCAGGCAGACAGACAGACAGACAGACAGAACAACAGTGGAGCCGGATATACAATAAAAGACAAGGGACGGGTGGAAAGTGGTGGTAGGAAAACTCCTCGGGTGGGACGAGACAGGTGACGGTCTTCAGAGGAAGAGTGGGTTCTTTCATCAGATGTTTCGGCCTTTAAACTGAAAAGATTGCCAGTGAGATTTCGAAAAAGAAAAAGAGAGAAAAAGAGGGATTGAAAGAGAGAAGAGTGAGACAAAGCGATAACGTAAAAACGACACGGAGACAAAATTGAAATATTTGCCTGTCACTTCATGACTCATATCCACCATCTTTCAATATCAGACCTCCTTCAAAATCCTCATGTTTACACCTAAATTACCTGTGGAACTCAATCACACATGCGCTTACGTAATACGCAACAACTCTGAATTGGAGATTCCAGACAACCGAAAGCCCACTTGCAAACTGGGATTCAATATTGTGGCTTTGTCTGCACTTCAGTTTTTCCCTAAACCACAAATCCCGTCCTGTGTCAAAACCCACGACTTGTCGTATGACCTAAGTACAGGTCTCCCGATATACGCCTTTTATCACCGTATAACCCAGAGTGACGTATTATTCTGATGGCTGCTAAGGAAATGTCTGAAAACACTAAAAGCTGAGAATGTGCCGGCTGCCACAGGTAAAAGTATGGTTTCAAAGCACAGGTTTCTCTGATACTTCAATATTTAATCAATATTTAATGATATCAATATTTAATGATATCATAGCAGAAATGTGGAAATTGAATTCTGTCTTAAGACATGACAAGAACTTTTGTTTGAAACCTGTTCAGTGTGACAGAGGGATTGATTGACAAGACCGATGAGCATTTACACATAATGACGAAATCTTTATCCTGCCCATATTATACATATATTTCAAAGGAAGATGCTATTTTCACCGTACGAACACCAAATAATAGAACAACCCTGCTGGCTTAACCTGCTGGAACCCTCGACCAGCGCAAGTCCACCCTAACGCTAACATGTAGGTCCGACGAGCAGGTAACGGTCCCCCCTTACGCTAACATGTATGTGACCCTCGACCAGCATGTCCACCTTAACGCTAACATGTAGGTCCTCTTAATCCTGTTTCATCTCTAGCTTCCTTGTAATCTCCACCGCTGTCTATTCTCTAATCCTCTTCTAAGTTGATATGTAACCAATTACTGCGCTTTTGTTCAAATACCGTAGAGCGAAGGCAAACGCGTCTAAAAGTGGTCTTGCCTATTACGTGAGTCACAGTCTACGCAAGAACAATTACTAAGTTAACGTTCTTTGATTTAGAGAATAGGAATAAAATATAATGACAAAATGAAATGGAATAAAATGAAAGTCTTTTCATCTAAAAACTGTTTCAATATCGACTTTCTTTCACTTTACTACAAAACAAACAAAAAGCAATTTGTAAGTAATGAAGTGATACATTTTTTGTTTCTTATTTAACACATTCTAGTGGAAGGAGTGGAGAAATACTCATTAAACTCTGATGGAATAGACGTTTTTGTGGGAGTGCATTACAGCAGTTCCTCAGCCGAAGCGTCAACTTGCTAAACAAAGGCAGCCATAAAAGCTATGCCACAGGAAATTCCTTGACGTAATTAGGCAGGGCTTTGCACTGAACATCGCCCTGGTTTGTTTACATCTTTTTGCCTGGCTGTGTTTGCTGGCTTCAGTTTGGGGATAGATGCCAGTTACGCCAGTTACACATTTCCGAGTAGGTGTTCATACACACATCCACACATCCATCTATCCCTCTATCCATCCATTCACCCATCCGTCTATCCATCCATCCATCAGTCCACCCACCCATCCATCCGTCCGTCCGTCCTTCCGTCCATACATCCACACATTCATCCAACCATCCATCCATCCAACCATCCATCCATTCATTCATACATCCATCCATCTATCCACTGTATATTTCATACACTCAGACATACATAGTGATTATACATATACAAAAGGTACAGCAAACATACGGTAGAAGGCCTGAATATACTTCTTACATCCAAATGTATACAAATGTCAGTAGAAAAACCTGGGATAAACAATGACGTGACATATCAATATCTTCGTCAGTCTGTGCCTTTTGTTATTCCTGAGCGCGCGTCATTCACCCACATCTCAAATAAACAATCCGTCTACCCATTCTTTCACCCTGTCTCTTTTCTTTCCTCAATCGTTCCATTCCTCCAGCCATCCATCCATCCGTCCGTCCGTCTGTCCCTCCATCCACCCACCCATGCATCCACCCATTCATCCATCCATCCATCCATCCATCCATCCATTCATCCATCCATCCAAATCAACCAATCCACCCACCTATCCACCAGTTTTGTTATCTAACTGTTCTTAGAAAGAAGAAACAATAAAAAATCAGCTGACTGCTCTAAAAGTAACAGATGTAATAGAGAGATGCTTAGCTATTAAAATGTGGATCTATGGGTAACTACAGATCTATCTACTTTCGCTGAGTGGATGAATGAGGCAGTTAGAAAGCGAAACAAGACAGAAAGAGAGACAGAGAGGAAAATACATTTTTAAAAAAACGAGAGAAAGAGAAAAGAAGAGAGAGAGAGAGAGAAGAAGAAGAAGAAGAAGAACAAGAATGAGCAAGAATGCCAAGAAGAAGTATCAAGTAGGAGGCGGACCGCAAACAATACGGAATTGCTTCCAAGGGAAAGAATACGTCATATCTAGATAAAATCAGGAACTCCTAAATACAAACAGATCAGCATCTTGAGGGTGGAGACACGGCATTCTACGCCATACCATGCCATGCCGGTACTTTGCGTCTATTTACACGATCGACATTCCCTGAGCCCTGACGTCATCTCTCTGCGTTTTGCAGGGTCTAACCGGCATTGCCCTTCTCTAGCCGCGGTGTGAACGCACTGCAGATAACAGGGCAAAGACCGGGGGGTATTGCTAGCTTTTTTTTTTTTTTTGCCAAGGATTCTCAACCTGCCCATCGCCCCCCCCCCTCCCCACTACTTTTGGGTTCTTCAAAAGTACATTATTTCATCCTGGTTTCGTTTTGGCTACTAGTCACTACTTCAACTGATTGTTCTGTGGTTAACTTTTCGATCAAAGAGAAGAAAATTAATTGAACGCTGACGCTTTTAAAACAATAATATTTCTCTTTTTATTTAATATAATTATTTGTGTAAGTGGTGGAGGGGGGGGGGGTGTCGATTCCCACTTCAAACAGTAAAAATAATTAATTAAGTTTCATTAACATTTCATTAAGTTTCATTAATATTTCTTTTAATGTGTCTATCACAATAAGGGACAACAGGAGAGAAAAGTTATTCAACCTTTATTACGTTCATGTTGGAAATTTGAATTGTCATGTCTGCAATGTCTCATATTATATCACATTTAGATTGTAAGTAAGCACAAATTTCTGTGTTATTACAGTATCAATAAATTGGCACGCTCTGATTGTATCTTACTTCAAAAAACCTACCCCCGCCGGGGGGCCAGAGATATATAAGTAGGTTCTTTGCTCCCACCTGCAGGCGGTGAAAGTCCGCCATCGGTGGGATGTCTCCCATGGAATGTCATCATCGACGTTCCAGGATTGACATCAATCTCTTCTCTTCTCTCTAAACTTTAATTTCTGTTTTCTCCCTTTATAGAAAATGTGACTGATCTGGTTTTCCACTGTAGTCTTCCCGTATCCTGAAGGTCAACAAACCATACAGCCACCGTGGCCCCCCCCCCCCCAACAGACTGGGTACCCCTGCAGTGTGTACTCACACTAGCCTGCGGTGCCAAGGAAAGAGCAGCATTCGCTTTCTTGAATGCCACGGGCGCCATTCGATAGTGCAAAACTATCTGGTACTACCTGGACAAAATACTTTTCTATTCATCACGAATTAATCTTCGTATGAAATCCTGGGCAGCTTTCTTGACCAGGATAACGGGACCAGTACAACTCCGAAGCAAATACTGAATGTCAACGACCTTACACTGAGGCTATCATTTGAACGGAATACAGTATTAAAAACTTTTTAAAACTATTTTAAAACTAACTTTTAGTCCTGAAGGCATATAGAAAGCCCAGGTCGGCCAACAGATCGGGAGGCGGGGCAGGCGGCACACCCAAACATAACATAAAGGAGACTACCAACTTTGGCAC
>JBCAUA010763315.1:0-14941 GCA_038406235.1 Peronia verruculata | reverse complement strand
GACAAACTGAGTAATATCACAGCGATGCGACTGACATAGTAACGAGAGGCCCAGACCGCCTAAATGCGTTCTGCGCAATATCAAGTAGGGCTTCACCTGTTGCCTAAATGCGTGGTTCGCAGTTCTTGAGTTAACTTTCAGCCAAGAAAATGATATAGGCTACTGCCATATCAATTGGCAAATCATGTTCACACACTTTGATATGAATATCCTAGTGCATGTGAGAACAAACATTTTTATAATTGATGTTCATGCTTCACACTTGCAGCTAACATTGTCAAAACCATCATTACAAACACAGAAAACAGGAGATAACATCATTTTGGACGCATCCTAGCAAATCACAGCCTCAGTGTGATCCAGAGATCATGATACTGTCCCAAACAAAACAGAATGTACTTAACTATGGGAGGGCACAGGAAGCTACAATATCAACAGATAAGATTTTGTACAAAAAAGATACTGCATTTTCTAAAATCTGTTACTTTAGCCTAAAGATGTCCAAACTATGGCCCACGGGCCAACTGCAGTCTACAATCCAGTTTTTATTGGCCCAAAGCAAACTCTGAAAAGACAGTGGAACACGTTTAAACTTAAATTTTAGGGACCGAACATATTATTTCCGTTTAAACATATTTCTTTTTATCCAAACTGGTATGGTGGAAGTTGAGGAAAGAGGCTAATAAACTCTGTAAGGTCAAATTTCACTGATAAAATAATGAGTTACTTCCTTTTATATTTTTTTAGGCTTGAAATGTGCTCTTTAGAATGTGGCCAGACCCTTTGTTTATTTGTTTGTATTTGGCCCTCACTAAAAAAACTTTGGGCACCCCTGCTTTAACCATATCAGTGAGGTTCTTTCTGTTTTGAACTTGAGTAATTCAGAACTTGACCTACCCCTTTCTTGTCTTCACCGTCGGTGCTACGGATGGTTGATGGAGGTGGAACGTCGCCTTTGGTGAAGATATTGCGATACTCAAATTCTCCCTCCAGGAAGGTGTCAAGGGTGATGTGGAAAGCAGCGATGGTGGTGTAGGTGGGCGGAGATCGTATCAGTTCTACTTCTGGTTCTTTCTTCTTCTTTCCTTTATCCTTGCCTTTGCCTGCATCGGCTTCCTACACAATAATACATCAAAATGTGAAAAGTATATGAAAAACATGTCAAAATGTGAAAAACTTACATCAGTAAACAAAATTTCAAACTATGAAACACATATAAATATATATTTACCGAGATGGATCTTCACATAATGAGAGATTGAAATCTGATGTTACAGAATATGTTGAATTTGGATTGCACAGAATTAAAATTTCATTGGTCAAGGAACTTTTTGGCAACCATAAATAAACAACCAAAGAAAAAAGTGACATTTGACCTTAAAACTTTCTTCAGGGACTTTAAAATTGAATCTAAAAATAATGTTATGAATATTCATAATGCTCATTTCATGTAAGGAAATGACTTCAACAAACATAACAAAAAAAATAACAAAATAAAAACAAACACTTTAAATTTCAAAACTCTTGAACCTTTCCAATCTGCAGTGCTAGTTCCTTAAGCTCCAACAGATATTTATCTATCCGATTTCATTTAAAAGCATTTTCAAATGTTCACAATTGAGTAGGTCAATCTAGAACATTATTGCATGATACACATCATTCTAAGCAAAACAGCAAATTTTTGCATTGTGAGCATTATAAATTAAGTCCCTACAACTTCTTCTCACAAATGATCAAGTTACAATTAAATTTATCCATTCTTCTGTCTTCTGAAATGAGCACATTTAATCATTGGTGGCATGATGAAACCAAATCTATTTCAAAAGTAAATCTATCTATGTAAACCTTTTCAGAAGCCCCTCTTCATGCAAATGTAGAGAAAAACAAACCATCGTTTAAGTTCAGTCTGAAATTACATCAGCATGTGCAACAGAAAAAACTCTATATTGCTTTCATGTAAAATTTGATGTCCTAGCACATGACTGATTTCATCATGCTACTATAATAACAATTGTTTCATATTATTTTCAAACATCATTATCCAACATCTTTTTACAGAGCCAGACTGATTCCTTTGTGATAACTCACATGCCTATCTGCAATCTCAGTGGTATCTTTGGATGACTTTTTTTCCATTTTGTTCTTCAACCAAACTGTAATCATCCAAACATATTCTGATCATCTAGTGTTAACAATTCACTTGCTTGTCTCTAACTGTGCTAAAATGTGTATTAGGCCTACCGTGTGTCAATTTCATAAATCAAAAGTAAAAAATATGTTCTTATCATATAGACCTACATTTAGTATTAACTTTAAGAATGTGATATTTAAATATGTATATTTGGTGCACAAACTACAATTACATGTACAGGTAGGCTCAAAGAAACAAGATTGCTTGAACTAGTGCAAAGTGCACAGGCATCAATGTCCTAAATGAGAAATCAGCATGCAAAAGAATTACATTGCACGTTAAAAAGGGCAAATGTTGACACCTATTGTTTCTACAGACAGGAAGATGAGTAGGCTGGAATAGAAATCGTCTTCAGTCTGCTGCAGGTTTTTCAAGAGAAAACTTTTTTTTTTTTTAAATGGTTTTTATGCATAACAGAATGAAAAACAACAATAACAACCTATTGACTCTTTCAACATTTTCAGTAACAGGATAATATGTAAAATTTGTTTTGTTTTTAAATGGATAAGATTCTTTTTATTCCATGATATCTATAATATCACAGGTATAAATATTCATTGCCTAATGTAGAATGGAGCGAAGACAAGCTGCCTGATGAAAACTTCCTATCAAAATTTTTTTTTTTTTTTTTCAAGTATGTTAATAAAAGTGGCTTGGAGAATCCAATTCATTGGCATTTTATTAATGATTTGCATTTTGATTTTGTTTTGTTGGCTGAGAAGGATTGAAGGATGGGAAGGATTGAAAACTGTGTAATAGCAATTCTGTTTATATAAATAAGAACAAACAGCAGAGCAAGGGACAATGGATGGAATACTTGTATTAGTCCAGTCACTTTCTAAGCTAGATGATAATGAACAAGAAAACTGGGTGCATGAAAATTTGTGGTAGGTGTCAAGCTAAAAGCACAAATAATCAACGCAAGATTCTACTGTAATAAAGTGCGCAAAAGAACATGCAAAGTAAAAAAAGAGCAGATGGAAAGAGTCCAGATGAAGAACATGCTTCAAATGCCTTTGATTTTAGATCTAGCGTGCTGAACAAAATAGCAGCATGGAGTAACCAGATTTTGAGGACACAATTACGCAAGGTGTATGAAGTAAAACTACATGCTCTTGGGAAAGAATATTAGCAGAGATGAGGATCTTAAAGAAAATCTATTGCTAAAAGCTACAGTCATCAGGTCATAAATTTCAACAAAGAAATCAGGAAAACATGCTGCGAAGAGACAGATGGATGCCTTTTTGATTTATGCTTCAGGTGTTTCCCTTACTCATATAAAGATAATTAGACTACCAATGCATACAGTTTGTTGTTTTCTCACACATTCCGATGAATTTTCGTGTATTTCAAGTATTTTCATGGCTAAAATCAGCAAACAAAAAGGCATGCATTCTTGTTTGAAAAGGAAAGAAAAAAAAAAAAAAGCCTATTGTACATTTATTCACAGGGGAGGAGAGAAAAGCATGTTAAAAACAACCTTTTTCCCAGGTTTGGGCTTTTCCTTCTCTTTTGATTTTCCCTGTAACAGCAATGACAGGTCATAATCTACCTTCTACCAAGTAATATCTGCAGACTTCCAATGTCATAACAGACAGAATCATCAGTTATTATTCATAATTTGATCAATCATATCACATGAAGGGAGTGGTACACTAAATGCAAATCTCAAACATCTCTTTTAGTTAGAGCAATAAGTAAACCCTATTGAGAGAGGTGAATGTTCAACTGTGGTATGCTGTGAGGAAGAAAATACAGTGATCTCCACCTAAGAACCTAAGAACCCTCCACCTAAGAGCCCGGTCGACCTAAGAACTCGCCTCTGCTGTGAAACGTAATTTTTCCTCTATAATTTACACCTCTAAGAGTCCGCTCTGGGCGTTCCCAAATAAAAAAAAATCCGTCTAAGAGCCTGGTGTCGGACCAAGATACATGAGTACTTATTGTATAATTCCACATCATACTGTCCACTTGAGAGAAATTCACTTGGTTATCTGTGCAGTAAAATTGGGATGGGGGTGGATGCAGACAAAGGAGTAGAAGTGATGGTTGATGTATGACTGCATGATCAGGCCACATTGTGACAACACGTGGGACAGCACTTGCGATTGGCTTTGTGGACAAGTAGGTGTAAGTTTAGCCTCCTGACTGGTCAACTGTTTTGCTACTTTGGTCTGTCTGTAAACACTTGAGTCACTCGTGTGATTATCCGCGGTGTAGCATAGTAATATCATGTTTTCAACAATGATACCGTTATGTGAAAACTCACAAGGCCAAACTCACAAGGCGTTTAAGCGCTGGGCAGAACTGATGTAACTATGTGCTAAAAAGATCAGGAAGTGCTACATCTAATTATAACACACACAAGGAAGAAGGCTGTGCTTATTCTTATAAATCTTTAACTAACGGTAACGATCAACTAATCATGGCAGTGAAGACTGTCTGTGGTAAGATGGGCTGCGTAACTTTTCGATTCGCCTAAGAACCCGTCCACCTAGGAGCCCACTTTTTTTGTCTCACGACAACCTGGTTCTTAGGCAGAGACCACTGCACAGTAAAAAAAAAACAAAATCCACGGGAATGAATAAGCACAAGTGCTTGAAATTCCAATGTTCAGTGAAAAACAATTTCTCACGCTGAAAAATTATTTTGGTTTTTTTTTTTTGTAGTAAAAATGCAATCATAAATAAGCAACAACAAACTATAAGAAAAAAACATCATCTCACAAGAATATATTAATGATCTTGCTGATACAAATTTCTCTATTAATGTATTATTATTATTATCATATTTATCATTAGGGGAAATACAACCAGCAAAAATGCTCTTATTGTAAGTATTTATTGTTACAATTTATATTTCTGTGCTATCATTATGACTCTCTGAATCCTGCACTTACAGTGTACATGACAAATTCATTTTTTAGTCCTCACAAGAAAGCTCTTATAATTTCCCTTGAAATTATAAACTATAGTATTTTTCATATCAATAAGTCTAAGAGACCAACATTCACTGCAAACATTAAACAAACATATCAAACAAACAATCAGAATGAAAAAAATAACAGCACACACTCTCATTATTAAGGTGAATTGTGGTGAATATGAAAGTGACAATTTGATATCAGTAATATGATTAGAAAGTGTAGAAAAAAAAAGATTAAAGAAAACATTCAAGAATTTCAAGAAAATGCATAACTTTTTCTTTGCTTTTTCATGTCACATACATAAACCTCTGACCCAGATGATCTATTCCGATAATGGCATAAGATGTAAATGTATTTTACTTTTTGTTTTGTTTCTTTTGTTTCCCTTATTTCAAGATTAAACCTAAATTTGTATCTTCTATTTCATTCAAACTGCATATGTGAAATTGAACTTTTATAGGTGTTGAATTCTTGGTACAGACGTTTGACAGAGATACCCTTTGACAACCTTAATCTTGGAGATGTCAAGGGGTCAATCTTATCAAGGACTGGTGTAAATTACTTTGCATGGAATCCTTCCAAGCAGCAGAGTATTACAGTGCAATGGTCCTAATATTATATCACCCAAATCGTATTATATCACATAAATAAAATGTAATCTCTGACATACAACTATTTAGGCCATCATAGAATCTCTGGCATTCCAACACAGTGCACTGACATTTATAGAATTAATGACATTTATAGAATTAAGCTTCTTGTTGAAATCTTCAATGAAAATTAACACAAATGGCAAACCAGCCACATGGATGGACTACCACATCGTTAACTGTCTCCCACCTTGCCCTTCTTCTTATCTTTGCCATCTTTGGTTCCCTCTGTTGTCTTCTCAGAACTGGTCTCATTGTCTGCTGGATAACCCAGGACCTGAAACAGTGAAAATAATGGTTTACTGCCAAGTTCTGAAAAAGGGGGACTAGAAAAGGGTAGCAAATGCATTGTAAATAAAGAGTATCTCTGCTTTGCAAAGACCATCTCTACTCTAATACAATCTAAATCATGTTGACAAAACTTTGTAAAACAATTCTGGCATGAAATCTATTTACAGTGAAAACAAAAGCAAAACAAAAAATTCTGTCTAACAATTAACTAAAATCTTTTTCTTACAATTTTAATCACTGGTTAATTTCCATTCAAACCATTTTACTTGAAAGATATTTGTTTGTTTGTTTGTGTTGGGGTTTAACGACACATAAGCACAATAACAGCTATATTGTGTCAAACACGGTAAGATACGCTACACACATCAAGAAGAAGAGAGGAAAGAAAGTGAGACAGAAGACAGGAGCAAGGAGAGAGAGAAGAAATGTCTCCCCTGGAATGTTGAGGATAGCACTCCATGGGAGACACCCCACCAATGGCAGGCTTACACCGCCTGCATGCGGAAGCAGAGAACTTACTTATAAACCCCAGGCCCCTGCAAGTGAAGGGGGGGGGGGGGGATTCAAAGATGTAGGACAAGTCAGTCAAGTATAATTTTTGCACAAAACCTGATTTTTTATTCTATCAACAAATAACAAAAAACTTATGGAAATGTGCACCATTAAATAGTCCCATCCTTTGAGTGACCTAATGATTCAATCTAAATGTATGAGAATAACTTTTATTGTAAATCTGTGTCAGTGCATAGAAAGGCAGGAATGAAGACAACATTGAAAGAATTCTTTTTCTGAGATATGTAAGTAAAATTTAAATGGTAGTTTGAAGATATATTAGACAGACCTAATAAAATATGAGATGTGATTCAAATTTTTGAGTATTGCGTTATTGGTATCACTCTATAGTTTATTCATTTTCCTTTCAGTGCATGAAAACACTATGCTCTGTCTTTAGAGGAAATTGAGATATTTTCAATTAAAGATGATGGGGGTGACCTGTTGTAGCAGTTGAACTCAGTGAGAAAGTGGCCAACAACTTCTGTTAATCCTTATTAATCCTGATTAAACTACGGTACTAAATTACAATTTTGGGGCTTTTGCTTGACCTGTTTCAGTAAATTTAACTCTGAAATGTATTGCTAGATTGATATGGAAGGGTTCTGTGAAGAAAAAACAAATATGTCAAAAATCCATTCACTCTTGAAAAACCTATGATTTCTCCAGTCACCTCAATTTGATGAGCGTTTGATTTCATTGTGCATCTCATGCTGTTAACTAAAATATCATTAAATTTCTAACTGAGAATGAAATCTGTTCACTTACCACTTGTTCCACTACTGTGAAATCCATGCCATCTTTGAAAAAATCCCTCAGTGCTAGCAAATCATCTCGGACCAGATCAAGTGTCCAGTTTAATTCCAGCTCCTCTGCCCACTTCTGAGGCTCGGAGTTGACAGGCACCAACTTCACTCGTGGGGTCGGCTCTACTGCTGAACTTCGACCTGTCTTCCCATCCTCACCCTCTTGTTCTGGAACATCCTCCAGAAGGTCCAAGTTGATTGTCTGAACTTCTGTATCTGGTTTTGAGTCTGTGGTGGCTGTGTTGCGATTTGGTCGTGGGAATGAGGCTTTGGAACCTGCAATGCCTGTCACAATGACATAGTGATAAAATATTGTTAAATGTTGCAAAAGTCAATACTAAATTTTATTCATTTAACATTGTTTTTTGTTGCTTTTTTTTTTTTTTGAGTACTCTCATGAACCCTTTAAGAAATAAACAAAATTGTAAAATATACAGATCGCTTTCTCCAGTCATTTTAGCTAGAGGAACTGCATCACATAAACTGCTTTTGTGACACAAGGTCAATCAGCTTTTTATTGTCCCCACACAGCGAATTTCCTTTAATCAATATGGCAAAGTGAATGTATGACAAACAGAATTCATTATTACTACCTTGGTGGGGCAAAACACTGTTTGTCTCACAGCATCTTGGCACCTTTTTACTGTGGAAGGACAAATTTTAAAAGCTTTTGTCATGTAAGTCATAAAAGACTCAAACATACTCTCTGGTGGTCCACTGCTGTAAACATCAGCACTTTTGAACTGCGGTTGACTGTCAAACAGCACATTTCTCTCCACCTGACCTTGACTCTGGCTCTGATCATCGCCAGTTTTCCCGGAGCTAATTCGCTGCAGTTCTGTTTGCTGCAGGATAAACAAGGGCATAAGACAACAGGATTATTCAACATCATAGAGTCAAGGTGAATATAAGAAGACAATATCACAGTTCTATGTATGAAAGGGCATTGATGACTTTTAGCATATAGGGAAAGTGATTGTTAATTGAGAAACTTTGCTTAACTCTAAAAGTGGTCATAAGAAACCACTGTGATTGTATTAAAGTCTTTTGAATGATGTTATATGCATTCTAGAAATGAAAATGGAGCAATATAAGCCAGATACTTCCTCATTGTAGTGTATCTTATCTGGAAAAAAATTCACATTCACAGTTTTACTCAATTATCCTTACTGAAGCCATTTCTGGTTTAAAATGTGACACCTATTTCATTTTTCCTCCTCCACAACAGCTGAAACTATAAACAAAAAAATTAAAAATTCATCAATCACAAAAATGTTCAAGATAGTTATTGGTAAGCATCATGATTCAGTTCTCTGGAGTATAAACAGCAGTTCATAATTCACATGAGACTTGAAGCTGGGGCTTTGGTCGGCTAATTGGAGAGTTAATGGTTGATTTCATGACCAGATTGGGTCTTTGAATGTTCTAGGGATAACATGATGATAGGACTCCGCAGTTATTAATCTATTTAAAAAAAAAAAAAAAAAAAAAAAAAAACAACAAGCCTCCTGGAATATTAAGCCCAGCTTTTCTTGCGCTTTTATTTCTATGTGTTGTGCCATGAGTTAGCTGGAACTGTGATTGATGACACCTGTGGTGATTGATATCATCCTCTGTCTAAAGACATACATGTACAATCTTTAATATTCTTAATTTAATAATTGTTTTAAAGGAAAATATATGAGGGTTCAATTCAAAGGCTAATAAAGGTAATGGTAAAAAATGCCAATTTTATTGCCGATGTTCCACAAGGTAGAGCTCTCTTTGTAATTCACAATCCCTTTTTTCTGTAAATTGTTGTTTTATGCCTCAACCAACTCTGGCTATTTTCAGCATGAGATTTATGGGACACTTAATACAAACAATGCTGACTTGGTAAAAATCAAGTGGTTGTGGCTGTCATTGAGAAAATCACAAGAACAGCAAAGGAGAGTTTGGTGTCAAAATTTGTTCATCTGGCAGATATCATTTACATGCCCTCTGCTTCATCAGAAGAGAAAAATGAACATTGTATTCATATTTCTCTTTGAGAGAAAATACTAAAATTTCAACTTTGGCAGTTCATTTGCGGAAAATGAATAATCTAGATCTATGTGATGCTAATTCATAATTATTCCTGTCATACAGGATCTGGGACAAACGTGTGTCAGGATAAGCTGAGGACAGATCTATCAACATCTTGGTGTGACTGCATTTCTTCTCCTCAGATAGGATTGCAGTGATTATCTAGGAGTGATCATAAGGACCTTTGTATTGTTTTGGATGATCCACTACTTGGCCCAAATGGCACCTTTCTGGTCCTGCAGTGCTAGTGTCTTTCAGTTTTGATGGTAAGCTCAAGTCATTGAATCTTCCTTAAGATAATCCTGCAGATTTCTGGTGGGTTACCATTATTTCAAATATTATAATTCCCCAACCTCAGAACTACCTTATACTTTCCTCATGCACATATCTACTTATCATAACACGGCAGATATACTTTGTTTCCATCCTGTCTGACTACTGTTTCTATTTTCTCTGTGCTGCTCTATCCCCACACTCTCATATCTTGTTTACAATATTCATGTTTCTCATAGCACAGCAGTGTTAATTTGTATTCACCCTGTCTGACTCTTGCTCCTGTCTGTCTGTGATGCCTCCATCCTCATCCAAGGCTGTCAGATCTGCCAGATCATCCAACACCTCCAATGGCTCCTCCAATGCTCTCACTCCTCGATCCTCTGGAAACATAAACTGGATAAAGTATGTCCTCTCAACCACAGGATATTCTGGCTGGCTATCGGGGTTCTGAGGGGAAAAAAAAAGAACACACTAGATAAAAGTGAAATTCAACAAACAAACATGACATATATAAAAGTCATAGTCACTTGGAACAACAAGAAAAGGTATTTAATGACAATGAAAAAAATTATCTCTGTATCTGAGTTTTTCCACATTATCACTAAAAATAATAGATTAATAGAGATAGTTCAAGATTAATGAGCAGAATTATGTTCTCCTGTAAAAGCTAGTCCTTATTTTATTTGCCAAGCAAATGTCCATTGTTTAAAGAACATCTATAACCACCTGGGTACTTTCCAAGGATTTTCTGTCATTATAATATGGAGATTTGTTCAAGTGGCCTCAGTCACATATAAACAGCCACCAGATCAATTGAATGAATTCACTATTTATAAGCAATAAATACTTTTCTTATGATGTTAGACAGCAAAATTAAATTTCAAGCATTTCTCTCTCCCTAAATTCTAAATACAATATTGAGTACAGCAGTTACACAGTAACAAAAATACAGACTGAGTTAAGCTAAGTTCTGACCCTAAAAAATATCACCCTTTTTATTTGTTTTGATGACATATTAAGCTTTGTGAGCCATGGCTATTGCCTTTGGTCCTACCTTGATTTCCTCTGGACAAGGCAGCCCTTTGATATAAGTAATGCCTAGCTGAACCTTGGCTTCATCCAATATGAATTCTGGAAGAGCAATATCAATTTTAAATTGAGAAGACATTAAAATTAATGCTGAACTGAGACATTTTAGTGAAGAAAATACAATGCAATGTTGTCCAATGCAATGAATACAAACTGAGACCAGCAGATATAAGTAGACTGTTTAATACTCCATGATGCACTAAGCTGAGCTTTACATGACATCTTTCAACTGTTCATTTAAGACCATAACATCAGAGACTGGAATAGTGTTATTGTACAGATTTAACACTAAAGACAAATCTACTTTTGAACATCTATGTAAATCTCAAAATACCAGCAAGCATTTACAGCTGTTGTTTCCATGGATATACGGCAGAACCATTTTTCTTATCAAAATGGCAGAATGAATTTTTTTTTTTTTTTTTTTTGTAAATTAAGTTAATGGTTGCAATGGATGTATCTAATATGACTTTACTGTTTTTGATTTTCTTACAAAAAATTATGCTTCCTCCATGAGATTATGCTTTGAAGATTCAGTCTCTCACACCAGCAGTCCAATGCCAGTGACATCAATGATAAAAACAATGATAAACTTTTGCTAAAGAAATCAACCCACCTCTTCTCCTTGATAAGCCTTTGAAATGATGTTTCTCATCTGCTGAGATGTGGATATCATCCATGATACTCAAACGTTTGAGGCTATCAATTGTGTAGCCCCGATAGCCAGGGATAAGCTGAAAACAACATCAACTCTTTAAGTAGTTGTCTCAAATTGCTTCTACTTTAGGAAACTATTTCATGTCAAAAGAATGCAAGTAAATGGTTGAATGGAGCATTGAGAGATGGAAGGATGGACAGGTGGATGAATGGAAGGGTGGATGGATGGACAGACAAAAGGATGGACAGATGGATGGATGGATGGATGGATGGATGGATGGATGGATGGATGGGTGAATGGATGGATGCTTGGATAGATGGATGGATGGATGGATGAATGGATGAGCAGATGGATGGATGTATGGGTGAGCAGATGGATGGATGAGCAGATGGATGGATGAGCAATTGGCTGGACGGATGGATGAAAGGATGATCAGAAGGATATGATGTGGTAAAGAAGTAGGCAAATGAACCTGAGGAATATGCAAAAATAGACAAACAGAGCTAGAAACACAGTGATTGAATTATACTCACAGAAAGTGGATTTCCCTGCATTATAAGATTTCTCAATTTAGGCAAAGTTCCCATTTTCCTTATAACATCCAACAGATCACATAGGTCATTGTGACTGAGATCAAGAGACAACAGATTAGGCCTGAAAAGATATCCAAACAAAGAACAAACTTTATTTGACATGTTTTCATTGGGCTAATACATACAGTTGTCTAATGACTGACATTTTTTTTTTTTTTTGCAAAGCCTGAGGGGGTGGATATAAATGTTCTAATAATAAGTGACTGACCAACACATTTCAAGCTCACACAATAACAAATAAAGTGGAGAAGTTGACACAGAAATTTTAACCTTGGATTTTGTGCAATGGAGATAGAAGTAACTATCAATTAAATAATATTTTGTCTCTAAAAAATGGGAGATTCGTAGTGCATGGCATATACCTTGAAAACAAAATACATGTAAAACAATTAGACAATCAATTATCATAGAACAGATCACTTACCAGTAATCACCAGTAATGTAGTCCCCAATAAAGGAAATCTTATTGTGACCCAGTCCTAGGTGATGCAGCAGTGGAGGACGCACACACAAAGCTGAGATATCACTTATTCTATTTGCACACAGTTCAAGAACCTGAAGAATTGATACATCATAGTTTTGCATCAACATTCGTTATGAATTCAGATGATAATAAGAAATAATATTTAGGACAAAAATATAGCTATTCAATTAAAGTTTGAAAATCAAATTTGTTTGTTCTTAAAACAATTTCTAGCACCTCTAGCTCATTTTTGTAAGATTTCAAAGTTGTTGAGCTGGAAACAAGTAAAAGAATGAATGAACGATCAACTGATTAAACAGTAAGTGATCTAGTACATAACCCATTACCTTTAATGATTGTGGAAGATTTTTTGAGTTGACATTTGTTATGTAATTGGCACTGAGAGTTAATTCTTCTAAATGTTTTAGTCTCAGGATTTTGTTGTCCACTTCTGTCACCTAGAAATAGAATTAAAAAAAAAAAAAAAAGTAATGAATTGCAAAAAATATCAACACCATAACATTTAGTAATCTCTTGTAGAACATCTCATTGTGAAAAATCATCTATGCTGAAATTATCTCAATTTGAGACAGCAGAAAAACTAACTGGTGGATTGACGGATAGATTAATGGATGCGTGGAGGATGTATGATTGAATGCATGGATGGAAAGTTGGATAAGCAGATGGATGGATGGATGGGTGAGTGGATGGATGGCTGATTCGAGAGGTAGATGGATGATTGGATGGATGGATGGATAGATAGATGGATGGATGGATGGATGGATGGATGGATGGATGATAGATGGATGGATGGATGGATGGATGGATGGATGGATGATGGATGAATGGATGAATGGAGTGTGTGGGAAATTGTGAATGGATAGATTGATGCTAGATGGATAGATGATTAAGTGACATGTGAATTCATAACATGATTGATAACAAACAGAAAATAGCTAGCTATTGGATAGATAAACAGAGAAATGAGCAAAAGGCCAGATGAGTGATTTGATAAACAGACCAATAACGTAATGCTTTGTATCAAAGTATATTAAAAGTAAATTAAAAAAAAAAAAAAAAAAGAAATGGTTTGGTTTCATGCAAAATGTAGAATGTGCACATAAAAATATCAAGTAGGCTACCTTAATAAATGAAAATGAAAGTCAGATTGATAAAAAAAAGTCAGACAAATGGAGCTTCATTCATATTTACTTACATTTCTGTCAATTATCCTGAGTGTCTTGAAATAATTTAAAACAAAATTGTCATCTATGAGCCATGGGGATTTCACTGAAATCTCCCTTAGTTCCTTTGCCTCTTCACTCCAGCTGTAATCCAGATGCCATGGTGAAAAATGAGAACTGACTAACTCTTGCAGGGCTTCACTTTTCTCCTTCTGTGCAAGTACTGACAGAGTAAAGAATATAAAATTTAAACAGAAATAGACCAGTCATCATAATATTTATAGTAAATATGTAGAACACAAGCTGTTTGCAGTTAAAATAAAAGCTGTTTTCATTTCTTCCAGTCACAAATAAACACACTGCTTTGCTTATGGTCATTTTAAAGACAAGGAACTGAAGTTACCACTATATGATAAGTACAATAATCTTCCATGGCAAGGGGCAAAGCAATCAATAATTCTAGTGCTGGCAATACTACTGGAACGTTTACCAGAAAAATGTGTTGGTGCAAATGTTTCTGGATGCATCTATAAAATTGATTTATGATATTCAACGGGGTATTGAAAGACTACATTACTAAATATAACAGTGATGGGTTATTTACAGAATCAAATACATATAAACATAGTGACAGACATATATATGTCCACAGACACACACAAAAACACACACACAAAGTGAGTCAATGATTGTATTGAAATACTTTTGATTGCCTCCAAATCCGAAGTGTCTGACTTCAGTTCTTTTTCTGTAACACATTTCACAGGTTTGAGCTGTCCTCTTCGCAATATTCTTTTCTTCTTCTGCTTTACACCAGGCTCTGGTTCTCGCTGTAAAAGAAATTAAATACTGTGTAAAATACTTTACATCACATGTCTACATGTGTAATGGAAAGTAACAAGTTGTTAAACTGCACTCACAAGCTAGAGAAATTACCTCTCCTTATTGATTTCTAAACAATTGTATGACGTAAAATTAACATTTACTATTAAATATCAGAGTTCAAATTATCAAGAGAGTCTGTTTCTTTTGAGCAGCATTGTGTCCATGTATAAGAAATGAAGAGAGCAAGATTAGTTATATCAATAACAAAATAACAAGAACAGCACGCAAATGCAGTAACCCCGAAGATGTTCACACCAACATAAATAAATTCGCTGAAGTACTCAAGAAAAACGACTATCCTGCTGACTTTATT
>JBCAUA010763204.1:0-14943 GCA_038406235.1 Peronia verruculata | reverse complement strand
AACTACATAGCTGGAGAATTAGAAATGCATCAGAAATGTCAGTAAAAAAACAATTAGCAACAGGTGATATACCTTGGCATAAATTCGAGTCATGATACGTGTACTGCCCAATGGTATTATTCTGATAGTTTTAAATACAAAAATGATGTCAGGTTATGAAGAAACAAATCTGGAACCGAGAGCCTTGTTTGGGCAATGTGTGTGCTCCAGTTTTTTGCACTCAACTGGCATTGATTATAAAAAAAAAAAGAAAAAGAAACAGAGTGCTATCTGAAAAAAAAAAAAAAATAAATAAATTAATGGAAAACATGTATCTGTTTCAGGTACCTGAGACTCCATATGAATTAATTAATACATTTCTTGAATGTTACATTCATTACTTACTGTTGCATTATTTTTTCCTAGATCAAAATAAATACCTCTGGTAAATGATACCCAGTTCTTTGACTTAACTGCCACAGATGGGTGTATTGCACCCACAAAACATCCATAAAGTTATAAAGAGGTGAAGTAGTGAGCTGAACCTCTGATCTTTGAATGTCATCATCATGTGTTTTAGTTTTGCCTCATCGCTATTCACACAAAGAAAGAAAAGTGACACATGTGATTCAGTTCAGTGACCATGACCACAGCTACTCATACGGCTAATAGTGTCACCCTCAGGACAGCATTAAAAAAGATGACCGAGAGACTCTGATATCAATGTAAACATTCCACAATTTATCCACTCTCACCTGGAAAGACATGAGTGAAAAAGACATTTGGCCATAAGCTCATTATAAAATTGAAGAGGATACAATGAATCAGAATCATCAGGAATGTGAGAAGTCAATATTTGAAGAGTATATACAGACAATCTGTATTTCTGAAACGGTGCTGATTGTCTTTACATAGGTGATTTTCCAAATCAGAAAAAAAAATTGTTGTTGTTTTTGATAGCTGTCAGTCTTGCTTTTAACTGTCTTTAAGAAGAGTAATTCTTTTGTATTTCTTTTTTATGGAAAGTAGAAAAGTTTGAAGCTTGGTTGCTGATTTCACTTCAATTTTTCAATTTTCAGTTTGTTACATTTCACTTTTAAAATGCTCTGGAACAGCTGTGGAAAAACCCTTGGCATGAAAAGAATGAAAGTAAAAAACATTCCATGATATTGGGGACATGATTCAAGCAGTAGTGATTGTAATCCTTGCAGCATGGCTCCTTCAGAAGCAGTTCCAAGGAACCTTCTCAGGTAACAAAAAATGTGCAGAAGTGTAACAATTGACAGCACTAAGGAAAATATTCATTCTGTATCAGCATCCTCTTAAGAAGTTGAGAAATCAGCTCCACTGATGACAAGTGAGGAAAGATTAATCACTCCAGCTGGTGCTGCATATTTTACCAATATCCATTGTAGTAGATAAAACAGAATGGAGTAGTGTTGTAAGAATAATTCTTTCCCCAAAACTAACAAGATGTCTGATTCTTGGACTTCTTAGAAACATGACACCAGCTACAGGGCACATTAGTCATCTTGTGGGTATATTTGTCTCATTACCAGTCGACATAAAACATAAGTCGCTGAGCAAGATCCGAGAAATTGGGCTTTGAATGTGATGAGGGGGGTCAGATAACAAATTTTTTTCATTGCAGAAATCGAAAATACAGTCAGTCCTGAACATGACAATATCAGTCTAATCCCCCATTTATAAATATTTCTTCCTTTAAATCAGGTTTTTGTGAGGTAAGCTATGTAGGTTTATGTGTTCGACTTGTTCATTTAAACTTGATCTTCTCGGAATTTCAATCGTTGCTTGAAGGTCCCCCCCCTTGTCTCTTCAACAGCAAATCTCTGGCTAGAATAAAGCTAGCTCAGAGCTTTTTTCACCAACCGAAAGGGTATGAAATCAGCTTTCACATGATACCAAAAACCCAATATGGTGAAAAATTGACATAGTCTCATTTAGTCTCACTGCTGTTGATGAAATGGTGTCGATATTTGTTTCATTATGCAGCAATAAGGGAAAGGGAAGAATCCAAGGCAAGCTATGGAAATAATGTCATGAACATGGAAGTTTTGCTAAGTTGCCTTCATTTTATAGGCAGCTTTTTTTCTTACTGGCATGACAATCCCACTGTTGAAATAAGTCAAAGGTAACTCTGTGAAGTGAGGTTCTCGTGTCAGTGTGACATTCATTGGTTCCATGACAGGGAAATATTAAAACTAAGTTAAACTGGAGATATTAAAAACAAAGTGACTATATTCCGGTCCCCCACATAAATAGCGAATTGACTATACATCAGTCCCACTCATCGGATGTACATGTTAATGATGATGTTAGGGTGGACTTGTGCTGGTCGAGGGTCTCATACATGTTAGCGTGAGGGAGAATCATCACCCGCTCGTTGGACCTACATGTTAGCATTAGGGTGGACACACTGGTCGAGGGTCCCAGCAGGTTAAGCCTGCGGGATTGTTTTATTATTTGGGGTAAAGGTATACTGTAGTGTCAGTCCGTGACCGAAGTATACCCACGGCCTATCAAAAATAGGATACAAATAAAATGATATTTTATGGAATTCTACAGATTCCCTCACTGGCCCTAAGCTTTATTAGGAAAAAAAAAAAATTGGACTCACCAATATCTACAGTTATCTACTCACTGAATCAATTACATCGGGTGTATAGTGTATAGATCTAGATCTATGTCATGAACTGCTCATCTGATAATCATGATAATCGATATGGAATTATGGAGTTGAGAAAGGCATCTTATCGTCATAGAGACTTAGTGTTATATTTGTATTTTCTGTTTTCAAAGAGTTCTTAATACTCCGTCTGAAATTAGTGACAGGCATACACCCAAACGAAAATGGACGCATCAAAGACAATCCATCTGCCCCATTTTATGATTAAAATCTTGAATGGAACCAGAGAAAAATGAATGAAAATGGAGTATGTTGTCGTCATTAAAAGATAGATCTAATACTTTGGAAATGTTGCCCTGACAGCGGCACTCCACCTACTCTTCATCGATTTTTAACTGCTAAGGGTTCTTTAACGCCCATAACGTACCACGAAACCCTCAAGTTATATTCATCATTATTCAAGAAAGCTAGACGTCCGGCTTCCCTACCCAAAACTCAAGTCAGGGCTTTTTTTTTTTTTTTATCGTATGCCGGTGAAATAACATATGATGTTGGGAAAAAACATAATTTTGATCGCTTACGGCCGTTGTAGTAACTGTATAATTGACAAGAAAACAAAATTCATCTGATGCCAACTGATAAGTAAATTTATCATTTTAAAACAATTAAAAGCCACATATTATATCTCAGCTTTAAGTTAATTCGCCCATCACTTTTATTTTACTTTTTTTTTTTTCACCGGGCTGGTCATTTCAGCGTTGCTGAAGCGGAAGTATAATTAGGATTGGGGTATCTGGAATGGAAATACGAAACGAAACTTTGTTGCCACCGTCTACTCCGCTATGGCACCTTGACAAGGTAGGCCTAATAAATAACAGGGCGAAAGTACATTTATATTAGCAGGTATTCGCTTTCAAGTTTGCATGGACATTTCAGGAGAATAATACCGTCGAAACTGTGGTAACAGTTTGTTATTTTACAGTCTAGATCCTCAAGATCTAGAGAGATCTAGATATCTAGATCTAGCTCTAGGTCATAGACTTAGATCTATAACTTACTATATATAAGTCTATGCTCTAGGTGCAGATCTAATCTAGATCTAGATTCTAGATTCTATTTCTAGATCTAAATCTAGATAAATTTAGAACTGGACACTGTGAGTCAAAATCTAGGCTAGGCCTAGATCTAGATCTAATCTAGATTTAGGAAGAAAATGGCAAAAATCCCTCATGAGATCTCTATCCATCTAGAGAATTTAAAAACCCTCTAGAGTCTAGAGATCTATCATCTAGATCTAGATAATCTAGATCTAGATCCAGCCCTAAGGGAAATATAGACCATAGAGTAATGTCAAACAATCAACAAACTACAGCCTCCATTTGCTCATGAGAGTATGAATGAGCTCCAGCCTGGTATGCCATTCAGAACAGTATCCAGAATATAGATCTAGACCATGATCTAGACTCTAAATAATTCTCTAGAGCTAGAAGAGATCTAATCTAGATCTAGAATTTCTAGATCATTCAGATTAGATTACTTTATCTAGGACGTTGTGTTAAAAAATATACAGTTGAGTCCGCTTAAATCGAATTTGCCAGGACCATCCTCCTGGGTTCGAATTATGAGAGTTCGTCTTCCAGTTTTTTTTGACAAGGGAAACAACTCTCGATTTACCTATGAGAAAAAAAAAAGTTGAGGAGGCTGCCGCTTTCTCCACACGTTCCCGATGTTTTAATATCATCGAGTGTATTTGGGGGAATGCCATACTTTTCAGCTATGGCCTTCGTACTTCTGTCTATTTCCTGCGGCATTTTCATTTTTGACTGAATGAAAAGCGCCGCCTTCTTTCTCTTAAATGGGTTAGAGGAAGCCATCACACAGATCTAGTCTATAAAATAAAGCTAGTCAACCGCAGACGAAAGAGCATGATGTAAATACTGACTAGAGCTATACCACCACGCAGTGATTGTAACACGGGCACTGGACACAACGCCTTGGGCTGTCTACACACAAAGCATCGTAATAGTAATAGTACGGTACATGCCATGTTTGACTGTGTCTACCTGTACTAACACTATAAGGCTCTGCAAGGATGCTTGATTATCGATCGGTATCACTGCTCTCCATACACTGCCTCTTGATTTATGAAGTCAGATTTGTAACAAACTGAGTATGGGTCAAAAATCAGCTCTGTAAAATTCAGACTAAGTGTGGATAGTGACCGATTGAACGACCAATTATAGAAATCATGGAGTTGAATAATCAATAAATTGTCAGTTGTGAAAATCTACGGTTATGCACAGACTTAGTTTCTGCCTAAAAAGCTTTCAATGAGAGACAACAAAAGTGAGTTCTTAGATATATGAAATGGAAAGTTATGCAGCTCATCTGACAACAACTTTTATTGCTTTATTTATAGATTTATCTATTTGATTGGTAACTGCAACCTTCATTGTGCATATGTGCCTGCACGTAGATCAGCATTTTGTAATTTACAGCCTTTGAAATGTCTCAGTTGATACTTTCATCAGTAATGCCCAACTTCTTTTTCAAACAAAGAATGGATTTCTTTGTGATACTGTGACAGGAACAAGATTGTTGAATTAAACCAAAACCATTTGTTTCCTGATGGATAACTGCAAAAATCACTTGAGCATGAAATAGCCTATGTTTAAAATAAGCTAGAGTGAGCAAAGCTTAACAACAAAAGCTGATCTATCAGGAAGCTATGCCCATTCCTCATTATAAAGAACCAATCACTGATGCTATTCTACGTGTTGGCTAACAAAATATGACTATGGGCTAGTCCATGTGTTGCCTGACCACGTAAAAAGATGTATGTTCTAACTGTCTTGCGGCCAGTCGAAATGAGATGTAAGTCGATGGGCCAGAACCAAGAAATCGGGCTTTGAATGTGAGAGGGGGGTCAGACATTTTTTTTACTGCAGAAATCAAAAGTGTGCTGATTTCTGAATAAGGCAGTACCGGTCTTACCCTCAAGTTATAAATATTACTTCAATAAAATCGGGTTTTTTGTGAGGCAGACAGGTTGATTTATGTATTTGACTGTTCATTTAAACTTGATTCTCTCGGAATTTTGGTCTCTGTAAACTGCAATATCCCTGGCTAGAACCTCAAATTTTTTCACCACCTGAAAGGGTATGAAATAAGCTTTCACATGATACCAAAAACCCCATATGGTGAAAAATTGACATACGTCTCATTTTGACTGGCTGCGGGACATATTTCTCTTTTTTCCATCCCTCCATAATTCACTGCATGTTTAGCACAGTATTATTTTCTCAAAAGCACAAACTGTCGGGAAATTATATCAGGTGTGCTCATGTGTCTTGATCCAACACTGGGTTCTTAGTTGCAATTTGTTCAACCTAGTAGTGATTCCTTAAGAAGGCAAATTATAACGAAATAGTCCCTTTTCTGAGAGATGTGGGTTCATGAAAGGAGTTATAGGTCCTCAGAGTGATTTTTTTTTTTTTTAAATGCTTGAAGTAGGCACCAAGTTTAAAATTCAGATTCAGCAAGCTCAAACTGGAGGCGAAAGTGTGGAAATTTGTTCTGTGTCCCATTGCAATGACAACATTGCCATATTGGATATAATGTCTTGAAAATTTGCTATTTCAAAACCATAAGGCCCCTGGAAGATTCAGAGTAATTGCATGAAACTTTACACATTAATGAAAGAGTTATTATATAAAAGATAATGTATTTTTTTTTTCTGTCATATGCTTTTTGAATATGTGTGTTGACGGACATGTACATTTCTCAATTTTTGAATGCATATCCAATTTTCCTTCAAAAATGTAGAGAAAACTCAGGAAAAGGGATGCATATTATTAAAACACATGCTATGGGGAATGTATATATATCAATTGGCTCAGAAATATACAAGCCCTAGGGAAAAAAGTGAAAAATAAAAAAGTACACATCAAGAAAATCACAATTCAGTTTTCACTTATAATCTTTCTACAGTTTCCTATATTGGTGCAGTGTCAGTGCCATTTCAGAGCATAAAGCTGATGGTTCTGGCCCCAGCCATTATTTTCTCATATCAAAAGAGGTCAAAGTGTCTGAAAATAGCAAAAACCCCATTTGACCCCAAAACTTGATTTTAAGGTCCTACACCTCCGTTACACTAGTGCTGGGACCTGTTAGCAAATACAACACTGGATTTGTAACTCTCTCCAGTAAAGCAAATCAGACAAGCCAGTAAAAAAAAATAGGCTTATGATTTGCAGCAAGCCTGCCGGGTTTAGAATTTGTGTCTGGCAGTGTTGGTGAATTGCTGGGCCGCTCAGCGCAACGCCTCACGAGAGGGTGCACGGGGCAGTGCTAGGCAGTGGTGACTTTAAAGATAGTAGCTAATTATAGAAGCTAAGTGCTTCCAACCTCTCACCTCAGGGCTAAGGCTTGATTAATATGATGATTTTGCTTGCTTTGCACATGTTGTCAGAGTTTGTTAGGCTTACTACTTTGCAGGGTTTGGTTTCAAGTAGGCTTGGCTGGCTTGGTCGGGTTGCTGCTTTGCGCATGTTGTCACAGTTTGTTAGGCTTACTGCTTTGCGTATGTTGTCACAGTTTGTTTTGTTTACTGCTTTGCAGGGTTTGTCACAGTTTGAGTATATTTGCTGCTTAGCATAGACGCACTTTCGCATCGCTTGAGTTAGGCTTAGTTGAAACTTGAATTAGGAAAATTTTGTAAGCTTATTAACTGAAGTTTTTGTTTTTAAATTTTGCCTATCAGAACACTCAAAGTAAATAATTATGTCCTCGGTTAAAAAGCACAGTTTTTGTTGGAAACTGCTAACTTTAAAAACTGATCAGAAGACAGTTGTTTGTGATGTCTGTTTGTCAGAGCTATGCAAAGTATTCATCATTATTCTCGACAACTTTGTAATGTTTATAATGTGTGTCTATGCTCCAAATGCCCTTTTTCAATGCGTGTACACACTGTTCATAAATGTATACTTTTGTTTTCAAATGCTAACATAAGATACTATACTTTCTGCATCTTTTAGTTAATAACAATAACATTTGAAGAAAATTTTTCTTCATTTAATTTCTTGAGCAATGTTATCCCATTTCATTCATGTGATAGAAACATCAAATAAACATTCGAAAGGGGGGGCTGAAAGAAAAAGAAAAAAAAGTTGCACCTCCGCGCGAGACAACCGGGAGGTCTCGTCTCGTGCAGGAAGGGTGCGCCATCTGTGCCACATGATTGGGGGAAGAGAGGGGGTGGCAAGGGCGGTCCTCTCTCTCTCCCCTCAACGTTTCTTCGCCACGGGACGATTCATGGGTTGCGAACTGTGACATCATGGCAAACACAAGCCATGCTTGCAATACTCTCTGCCGGAGAGGCTTGGGTGTTACAAAACCCTATTTTTTCAAGCACAACCCAGCTCTACGTTACACAGATTGGGTTTTCAAGCAGTAGGCTTTCAGGTAGAGGACACTGTACTATCAACAAACATTTTCCCTTATATAAACATCAAATGTGTTTGTAATGTAATCTAGCCTTTTGTATTAATCAATGTAGTGCTTTACTAATTTCATAAAGTTTTGTGATAAATTATTAGGGAGTGCTGTTTAACCTAATGTTATTACATACCATCAAAGGTCAATTAACTTTCTGACATTCTTTCATTTTATGCGAAAAATGCAGCTACAAAATTTGTTGTACCTCTTCTTGTGAGAGTTTCCAGCCATTAGCGGCTCCCATGTTGTCATCCAGCTGAGCTAAGGTTCTGGCTCCAATAATGACTGATGACACCACATCTTTCTGTAACAGCCAGCGTAGAGCCACTTGGGGCAGACTACGGTCTAAATGGACAACACAAGAATGCATAGTGTTTTCAACAAGTCATTGTACTACCAAACATAAGTTCGAGACATGTACCTGATAACAGAAACTGTCCAAATGTTAGGCAGTGGAAAACAGTATAAAAGACGAGATAGAATCTGAGAAGATATGGTTTATCTTTTCATTTAAAGGTTTCTAACATGACTGATTGTTTAGCAACATGACTTTCACAGCAATGAACTAGAAAATGGAAGCATCATCAATGGTGTCTCTAACTCTAATAAAAACAGATCAATTGTGCAATTTGAGTCAATTATTTTGAGTAGTGATTCCTTTCAAAAGAAATGTTCATACATATGCACATTTTTCTCATTTGAGGAAAATATTTTTTAAAAAGTGAAGTTAACTGCAAGTTTATATGTGTATAGCATACAAGTGGATGAATTGGTTTGTGTCTTGTTTTTTTCATATACAATATAAATGCATGCTCACATTAAAATTTTTTATATTCTTTGTTGTTGTTGTTTTTTTCTTTGTGCACACTGGCATTGCAAACTAGACACAATACACTACCTCATGGACAAATAAAGTGTTCATATTTGAATGTTCATTTGTAACATCAGGAATTTTCCGCCAGAAGAGTCCTGATTATAATAAAAACAGTAAATAATCACATACAAAATAGAACATTAAAAATCAAACTCAGAAAGATGACGTAGGTCAAGAACAAGCAGATAAATAATTTGTAGTTACTGTGCTTCTTGGCAATGGCTTCTGCTGCTTCAATCATATCCCAGGTTTTGTCATCAAAATTGGTCCATAAGGGAGCTGACTGCATTTTTTTCGCTTCATTGTCAGCTACCCAGCCCATACGACCTTCCGTTGGCTTTACACCTCTCTGATATTTTCCACTCAACAGACCTCTGCCATGAAGACAACAAAATATTTTGTCAATTATGTCTGTGTCTTCAGATAAAAACATGAATGATGAACAACAAAATCAAATGGTTAAAGGTTAAGTCAAATAAATAGGCCTACCTATTACAACTTTTAAAAAATTCCAAAATTTTTTGTCTCACCTTATGTAGACTGTAGTAGGAGATATACAGTTATGAAATTTTAGATACTGAAACATCTAATTTTCTTTCCATGCCTTTTGAATTTCACGAGTTGGTATATTCAGTTATTTTAAGAACAATTAACAGAGCAAACTTCAATTGTTTCTTTCCCTACATGCATTAAAACTAAAGCAAGGACATTTTCAATTCACTTTTACAGAGCTAACAAAGATGGGTTACCTTCTAGAAATATCTCCAGGCTATAGCTAGCGATGATACCATCAAATGTTTATAAATGACTGTATGTCCTATTTTCATATCAAATGTTTATCATTTTTATTTTTGAACTAAAAGAACAGATATGACACTTCACGTTTGTAGTGATAGCTATCAATGTCCTATCCCTAAACTAATACTTTTGAATGGCCAAAGTGAAGATTACGGCACAATTTGAGTTTACAAAGTGCAAGGTAACAATTTAAATCGGCCTGTGACCGTTGTCTGCAATGATCAGGACTCAGCAGTTGTTAGATATTTCTCAACCATCAAATTGTCATGCAAAGGTAGAAAACTGATGAGGACAGATCTATAACTTAGCCAACATTGGATTAAATATGTAATATTATATCTTTAGTCAAGTCATCCATTTACACTTCAAGTTTTTAATATTACTTCTTAAAAAAAATGGAGCCAAGATCTCAAATGTTTCCTCACAGTAAAATTCTTTCAAGACATTGTTCATAAGAGCACTGCTTGCATACCCAACTTTGCAGAGATAACTATGCACTGCTGCTCCCCTTACCCTAACGCAGAAGAACAATTAGAAATCCCAAATTATCTTTAAAAAAAAAACAGAGAAAAAAATAAAACAAAGGCAGAATGAAATAAAATTAAACACCTATTCAAAGAAAAAGACAAAACAAGACAAGGCAAAATAGCAAACATTTTTGTTGAGAAAGGGCAAACCAAATCATCCAAAATCAAGTTCAAAGTGGGCATCCTGCCATACACTTTGAGTGGTAGGGCAAGTCGGGTCTAAAAAAATATGTTTTGTACAAAGTAATTTTCACATGAGTGCTTTCTCCTGTCCAAATAGCTTCTGATGCATTGAGATGTTTAAAAATTATAGTGTTAACAAAAAAAGAAAAGTATAAAATTATTATTTTTTGCTAAAGTTCATTTCTGTTTTCAAACAAACAAAGCAAAATGGTTCTGCTTCATAGTGACATACTGCCTTGTTGCATGTATGTACTGTTTGAATCAACAGGTGACTACAGTTATGTAACATGATGAACATGTAAAGAAAAGAACAGTAACATGGACTTTATCTTTGACTTGATCCTGGTTTCTGCAATAACAACAAGCATTTGAATGTAACACTGAGCCTGATATTCACTGTTCCCATCGTAGTTGTTTTATTATCTTCACATTGCTTCAAAGACCACATATATGTGATTCTTGAATGTTTCAAGTCTTACATAAAAAGACTCAAGCTCGACCGTTAATCATACTGCAAATACTGTTTCCTAATGCTCTGAGAAATAATGTTGTGAATATGAGAATGAATTCTCTTTGCAGCTTCCACAAGAGATGACGAAATAATGAAAATGCAACACAGCTAATGCTGAGAATGGATAATACTTGTTCATGGGTTGTCAGGGAAAAATTCAGAAAACAGGGACCTCATTTGAAGTATGAAAAGAGTACAAAGGTGAATGCATTTTTATCAATGGACCACACAGATGACTCCAAATATGTGATGTACATGTATAACAAGAGAAAATACAAACATGCTCTCTTCAAAGTCCTCTGCATCAACCTTTTCACATTATTCCCTAACTATGGAATAGATTTTTTGAAATGCCCTGGATATTTTGCAAGTGAATCAAGTTCATGCAATTACTCAATATTCTAAAGTCCTGCTTTTTGTACTAGTAGGTTTTCTGAAATTTTTCTAATATTTTTCATCACAATTAACAGGAAACTGAGGGTGTTCAGACTAACTATGAACAAAACTTATGAAATGAGGAAGAAATCAGAAACAAAACTTTTAAATGAAATCATTTCCATTCCTTGGTCAATACCACTGACTGAACTCTTACGATATTCCACACCACATTGTCAAACAGTATAGACACTACTCGTAGGTGAGAAGCTGAGAGGATCCATTAAAGCATAACATGCATTTTGTTGCTATTGTGATTTGCTGTAAAATTTCATGGTTAAATTTCAGCCTGACATCAGAGAGATATATCTGTTTGACTTGTCAAGTAACAAAAAAAAAAAAAAAATGAATAAAGACAGATATAATTCAAGAAGACAACCAAACCATCGAAGGAAAAAGAATTTTCTCTGAGCAGTCTGACTATTTAATGGAGATATTTTGTTGCTTAGATCTAGATAGTTGAAGAGTGATCTAGAATATATTTTGATTTGACACTAAGACTACTGTTTTATTATAAATGTGTTTTTGATTCATTTACAATTTCAATCATTTCATTTGTGAACAGTATTTAAGCCGTCCCATCAGAATACTTATTTCATATGAAAGATTCTAGTAACTACAGCAGATACACACTGAAAAATTATAAAAGCTGAGAATGTTCCCAAGTTCACTCAATCGTTTCCTTACCCCTTCAGTGGGCTCCATGGTAAGACTCCTATGCCTGCAGTTTTACACACTTGGAAAGGTTCAAGTTCTGAGTCTCTGCTGGCCAAACTGTATTGTTGCTGGAGACCATATTAACAAGAAAGAACAAAAGGAATAGAAAACAGCAATTCAAAATGAAGCTGTACTGTACTTTAATCAGACTGTTTATTCATTGCTGCCATGGGAAAAGTCAGTAAATTTGAAAATGATCGTTTTTTTTTTTTTCTTTTAAGAAGCTTTCATTCTTTTCACAAACTGAAAAAGGCCTTTTAACGCTTTGCCTACGTAAAGCCGCACACTGCGCCAGGAAATTGGTCGTCACTGGACGTCAAGCCGCAATCTGCGCCAAATACAATTCTATGGAACAACATGAAGTTGTAGAAAAATCTGGCCAGTTTTCGGTACGCAATTGTGTTCATAGCTTCCGTTAATGGTGATACTGTGTGGTAAATTTAATTGTGCAAAGTCTTGGTTAGTTTTCTATTATTTTTTGGCCTCATGAAGCCTAGTACTTCCAGTGGGCGTCGCTCGCAGAAACTCTCTAGAGGACTATTTCAAAAATTAATAAAAAATTTATTTCTGGACAGAATTTGTTCAAATTTGAGCTACATGCAGTGTTTATATTCTTCTTTGATTGCATTGGATTACAACCCTCTTGAGTGTTTATGTTTCTGATATTTGGCTTGTGTAAGTACAAAACTGTTTTTAATTTTTTATATTTTTCTGTCTTTACTCACTTCTCAAGCTCACAAATCTTATCCAAATGCTTTTCTATTAGTATGATTGTATTCTCTGTCCATTTCCCTGCAATTTGATATATGGTTGTCATGTAAAATACATTGGATATTGCATTTTATTGCATCCATTTCAAATTCAGTTGTTGCCCTTCTTGAAAATTCTGTCTGAAAGGGGAAATTAATTCCGTAGGCAAAGAGTTAAAATAGAAGACCTTTTAAACATGAAACTAGCCAAGTATTTGATACTGAAAGGTAAGAAATCTCATTCTATTTGAAAAAAATTCTTAACAAATCTTTGAGAAAAAAAATTCCTCACCTGCAGACTAATAAGAGGATTCAGTCCCAATTTTTCAGTGGTGTCCACAATTTTCTGCAACTGCCACCCTGTTACATTACTGGCTCCTACATAACGAATTTTGCCTGCACGAACTAGGTCATCTAGAGTCCTTAACGTTTCCTCTAGAGGTGTAGCATCATCCCAGATGTGAGTCTGAGAGGAGAATAAACATGATAAAAACTAATGGCTTATGGTTAAAGTCTAATGTGACATTTTGACAATAAAATTATTTCATAAACAGCCACAACAGATGAAAAGAGTCAAGTGCAGTCCATTGTGCTAAAACTGATGTCACTGGGGAGGGGGGGGGGGGACGACAAACAAATCCATACATAAGCTTTGGGCTGGATTTGGACTTCGCAGCACTGGGGGCACTTTTCAGCGGCACTCCTGCTTCTAATACTTGCCTTGGGTTAATTTTCACGTCCTTCCACTTACTATTATGTCAATCAGCACCTGCTATGTCCTTCAGAGATGTTAACTGGTGGTGTAATAGCCAGTTTATCTGTGATCAAATGAAAATTTTAATCTATAGAACTAGATCTATAAATTAGTGGGCTACTTGGCACCATAACTGCACTAGAATGCAATGTCTAATTGATTCATCAATGCATTTGTGAGACTGAGTTTCAGGCCACCTGTCTTTTTTTTTTTTTCTTTTAAACCCACATTCCCATCCAGAGGCCAAATTGAGCAAACTCACTTGGTTCTGCGGTAAGCTACAATTAATCATGCCACCACCACCCTCCCACCCCTACCCCTTACCCCTCTCAAACCAACATATTTCCCCATTTCTCCTCCTTCACTTCTTAAAGAGGGGAGCAGCACCTGGACTGGCCAATTTTGGGTCAAAATTACCTTAGAGATAGGGGGAGGGGACATCTGAAAACTTTGCTTCTGCCCTAAGTCATTTTACTGCGTGCATGTGTAATGAGCATGCCTGTTTGAATCAGAATCTGTCATTGATAGCTTGTTGGAGTGTCTGGTTGCCATGGAAATGGCTAATCAATTTTGGATTTTACCCAGTTTTTCAAAATCAATATCCTCTGTTACTATGATACCAAATTGTTCCAAACTTTGCATGTGATTTCTAATATCTAATTATAAAAAAAAAAAATACAAGCAAACTGGAGTTTTATTGACAGTTGTTTTCTTTTTTTTTTTAATTTCTGAACTGACATTTTCATTCATTATTTTTTTTTTTTTCTTCACAAAGTAAAAGAGATACAATGTAAAGTCTGTGACCACTTTCTTTATGATATGTCAGGGAAAGTATGTGGGCCATATGTGATGAAAATATGTTGGTAAATTTTGTAGCACATAGAAATATAAGCTGAAAAAACAAGTTTTAAGAACACAAAAACATAATCTCTTGTCTAAAACACATTGAAAAATCTTCACTGTGCACAAAACCCTACAATTCAGCAGAAAAGACATCAAAGTAACCATGGGCCATGAAATATGAAGCCTTTCTTTCAAATACCTCTTGGAGGGCTTGCTCTTGAATCTCAAATTAAGTGTCATACTGGGCCTATAATCGCTATTTGATAAGCTCATAAGTTCTTTATTCAATTGTTGGGACTGCCAAAAACCAAATTATATCAAAACAAAACAGATAGAGCTGCAGTTTTGTAATATGTTGGTCCTCATTAATTTTAAAACAGAGATATAAAACTCTTGATAACATCAAACTTTACACCTGTTTCATTTCGCA
>JBCAUA010763093.1:0-14945 GCA_038406235.1 Peronia verruculata | reverse complement strand
TATCTATCTATCTATCTATTTGTCTATCTATCTATCTATCTATCTATCTATCTATCTATCTATCTATCTATCTATCTTTTTTGTTAATAGTTATTTCTAGAAGACATTATAACATATATGATGGTTATCTCTCTCAGAAGATATTAGGGCAATTAATTAATTTAAGACAAAATAAACTACGGTTATGAAAACAAGAGAACAGTACGCTCTGAATGTGAATACTGTAAAATACGTGGTTTGGTGAGATGAGTTAGTACATTATATTGAGAAAGCGGAGCAGGGGTTAAGTTTGTATTTGGGGGATAATGCTGGTAGTTATGCCACTGCTATAAATCTTAGTCCGACTCTATAAATCCCCCCCCCTCCGCCCCGACCACCTACTTCCCCCTAGTTTCTTGCTCTGTTTGAGGGAGATCTTAAGTCACCTTGGTAAGACCGATAGATAATCGATTTTGTTAATTGGTTTTTTCTTCTGCCCTGCTTTTGTCCACTTAACCCTATATTTGTCGAGGGATCGATCATGCCAGCTACTTGCTCATCATACTTTGTTCTTGAATCAGATTTCCAATAGCATACATGCAAACATTATAGTCTAGTGAGGTGATGCTATCAGTAGCAGTTATTATCTGCCCGCCATGTCTTGATCATGAGAAAGCATCAATGTGTAGAACATTTGTCATTCCATTAACCCTCATGGCGTCGTCGTCGTTGTTGTTGTCTAATGCTATGTAGGTATGAACCTTCTGTCCACGAGACAATGGTCGCGTCCTGCTTTTAGTCAGCCCAGTCCCTTCGTGAGTACAGTGTATAAGTGGCTCAGCCGTGCGTCTGTCTGGCACTGGTTACAGGGAAAACCTGATGATGGGTTGATGTCTATTTTTGTTGTTGTTGTCGCTCCTTTTTGCGACTACTTCTGTCTGTTATCTTTGGTGGCAATTGTTCTTCTTGCGCCTCGTTGCTCACGATTGTTTGCGAGGTCAGCGTGCCATCCTTCCTTTTTTGTTGTCTTTTTACTATTTTTGACCTTAATACTGTCAGCGTGACAGTGAATCATAAAAAATGTGCAGAGAAGAGATTGTTTGTTACAAACTGCATTTGTCCCATGTCCCCTCTACAGTAGAGAAGAAACTCACAGTTTCACACGCTCGCATTGTCCCCAGTACAAAGGTGCTGTAGGAGAAACCAACCCGGATACGGGCAGCTCTGCCTGCTGTTTGTGTTTTTTCGCTTTCACAGTGGGCATGACTCAATGACTAAAGAATGTTATTCATCCACAACATTATTTAAAAGCCTGAGCCGAGAAGGTTGAGTTGATTAAATCCGGCTTTTTAGTTGAGGCTCTCTGGTGTACGACCATCAAACACTTGATGATGGTGCACTGCATCATACAATATTGCAGCCTCTGCTGATATGACAGTGCTCACACCTTGGTCATTTTTGATTATCTGTACTGACTAGAAACGGCTGCCTGACTTTTCTGGTTCTGTTGAAACGGTGAGTAACCATCGTCAGCTTATGCTTTTAGTATTTGATCTTGATAAACAGTTACCAGCTTAAGATGGCAACGAATCCTCTCCGACCGGGAGTTTGAAGAGACAGAGAACATTGTTTGGGCACACCGATTTCAGGCCTAGCTTTGCTTGTGATCTGTGATTGACAGCTGAGTATGGCCCTCGTGTTGTTGTTGTAAAATATTACACCAGAGTGTTTGCATTTGTGATGGATTAGCACAAAGTTGGGTAGGTACACAGTATAGGATGGGGATGTACATTCGAGCAGCCGCGCACTTTTGAAAATCTGCGTAACTCGGTTTGATTTGGATAAAAGGCCATGCTCAGAAAACCGGCCTGACTTTGTCCGCTGAGTCTCCTAATCCAAACATAAAAGTTGTAAACTTACGTGGGCAGCTGTTGTTATCTGTGCTTTGTTCAAACCCTGAGAGAGGAGCAGCCTGTCTGGATGGATGGCATGACAGTCACTGATCTTTCTGTCACTCCCTGACACACAGGCCAGGCAGGAATTGTATGTCTGTTTGTTTGTGGACTGGAATTTAACACAAACGTAACAAACAAGGAGGGGGGGGGGGCATACACACACTGACATTCTATTCACGATCTTGTCTGTTTTTTAACCATTGTTGACTTGATTCATTCATGCATGCAGTGACACTAACACCCATAGCATTCCATTCTGGCCTGTGGGGATCAGGTTGGAGTTTTGTCGTGTGACAGTGGAGATAGGTCTGCCTATGGGAGATCAGCCAAGTTGGGAACTGACAGGCAGTAAGCTCGTGCAATCAATCGTGTCTTTTACGTAGTAAGGCATATCTTCACTAAAGACCAAACCTATTTGTCTACCGATTTCTGTTGTTGTTATCATTTCTAGTGGCAGGTGAATACGCTTCGGAAAGAAATTATTTGTCAATAAATAATCGCTCATCGCAAAAATAAGCCCGATATTTTAAGTAAGTGAGTTCTGTATATGAAAACCAACGGGAAGTGTCCGAATGCTATACGGGATGAAAAGAAAAGGAAGATTTACAAACGGCCCTATCTTCTTCTTTGCCCCATTCCCTAGAATGACCGGGTTGTGATAGAAACCAAAGTTCCGTCATAGAGTTTGTTAAACAGGTGTGAATTGGTTACACCCACATTACGGCCTATGTACGTCTTTCAACCACCTGGAGGTGGTTATCTCGTGGTTATTCCCATACATGACACAACAGAAGGTAAGAACTATCAGAAGAAGCTCACAGATTGTCTGTCTTGTGCGTCACTCACGGTCCGATACATCTTTCCCCTCTTGCTGACACAGGAGCGCCATCCTGACTAAAGACGTTGCGTTTTTACTGACTGTTGATAAAGGTTAGGATATGTCAATCCACCAAAGACCCATGATTTTTTGTTACATGGACAAAACTAAGTCTTTAGTCTGTTGTGCGATTGTTTCCATTGAAAGCGGCAGAATTAATGACGTCAGTTCTCCCTGGTTGACAAATTAACCGACAGTCTCACTTTGAGGTTTATTCTGACTGACACAGAACTAACTTACAATACAAAACTTTATACAGCTACAGATATGGCTTTCAAAACAATTCCGTCTACCTCGAATCTACTCTGAGACAGGCAGAGCCAGCGAAAACTCTCACTATCTATCATGTGGTGTGCCAAAAGAATTCCTGAAATGTGAAATCCTAGGAGGGAATGTGATACCTTTTGAATGTGATACTACGATAAAATGACTCCGAGCAGCAGATGGACAGAAATTTGATCTTAGCTTAGGCCCAGAGGGAATCAGTTTCAGTTTCCTAACCCTGCTGGACATGTCGTTGAGAATGTCTTATTTGGAGTTTTTGTTTTGTTTTAATGGATCCATATGCGTTCATCTGAGACAAACAAGAGAACTTTTTTCCTGGCATCTCAGATAGCTTAAGAGCGGTGTTGGTGTGATAATGTGGACGATCAGTTTCATTCTGCATCCTTTTCCACGACCTTTCTCAGAAGTTACATGGTTGTATGTTCTAACACGTACGTTTTTCCTGACTCACTATGGCTGTGCCATGGTTTCAGTGCCTGTTTTACCTATTGTCCAGTTCTCCATTCAAAGAGAAAAGTCTAGCATTCCTAGTACAGGGCTTGATCGAGCAATGAAATGTGGCATAACAAAAACATTTCAGCCACAACCTGTTTTCATTTTAAACACAATCTGCATTGCTTTCTAAGTTTAAGATAGTCATGACATTGTTTACTATCGAAATTGGTGGAAATTCTGAGAATTCGTGCCTAGCCATGAGATCAATGTAAACTATAGGTTGCGTAATTTTCCAAATGTATCTAAACTGAGAAAACATCAACACTGTATTGCTAGATATTGGACGTGTAGATGGCAGAGAGAGAGAGAGAAGACAGAACTTGATTTTATCATCTTGACTTTGGTACCACTTTGGTTCCACCGTTTTTACCCCCAGCCGAGAGGTCTGGCCAGAAACTCGTTGGGATTCACTGTGTGTACCCAGGGCTTCTCCCAACCCGAGATCTGCGTATATCCCGGCACTTTGACGTGTAAACAGATGAGTGTTTCAGACCCGGCTTATCGTGTTGAACTGGGTCAAATTCCAGGCATATCCCAGCTCTGGTCCTGCCGCCACTACTGCGTCATATCCACTGTCTGTCATTCTTTCTCTGGACACGAGTCCGTGCTTCCATCTCTCCAAACAGTGCTATCTGTCACCATGTCAGAGACTCAGCGCCAGCCTGGCCGAACGCACGAAAAACAACATCAGTCCAAAAATGCTAGACGTTGGAACTGGACGTAGAAATAGGTTACATGAGCCCTGAACGGAGCCAGCCTTGTTGTTTTTCTGTACCAGGTGCAAGGGTGTTAAACAAGCAGCATAGAGAGGATATACATAACAGTAACACTCATTGTTTGAAATGCACATTTATAATCTTTTAAAAGTCGTTTTATAAGGAAACTGTTTTCCTCAGTCGTAACAATTTTAACACAAAATTTGGTGATAAGTTTTTCAAAAAAAAAAAATTAAAATGAGCTTTTTTCTTTTCATACAGTTTTTTTTTTCCTCAACAGCCCTTATGTCTGGTAAAGGGGGGTAATAGAGCTGGTCAAAAACAGACCCCAATAATTCACATAACAACTGGACTGTAGACAAATGGGCTCATTTGGAATCTCCTGGAATCCCGTGACCATAATCAACGTTTTTCTCGTTTAATAGTGAGAGATGTCACGTGGTAAAGGCCCCTTACTCATTGTTTGCACGCCATCCTCAGGTGCAACTTACAGGTGTATCAGCAATCTCACACTGGGCAGGAGGAAAAAGAAAGACTCCTTCAACCTTTGATGCATCTAGACAGAGAAACTTGGTTATTTCATGCCTATGTTCGCTACAGGAGTTGAGTCAGCGTGACCAAAGCTCACAGCACCTGGAGATTTCGAGTATGTCTAGATCAGTGCCATTCGCTTTACTCAAAGTTAATGCAGATTTTACACCAGGAACTTGTTTACATTATGGTGCAACCACTATTTTAAAGATTAGTTATATATAGTTATCAGTACAAGATCTCATTGTGCAGATGTGGAAATCTAAGACTGTTGAAGGACAAAACTTGCACCCCTTCCTCCTCTCCTTCTCGTTTCCTTTCTCCTCTCCCCTCTATCTTTCTCTTCATCTGCTCCCCTCCCCTTGATAATGTTGCTGATGTCCTTTAGGGTTTTCCTTTTTTCCCTTTTTTTCTTTCTTTCTCTTTCTGCCCTTCCCTGTGACGTTTTCTTTCTTTCTCTGCTTTTCTGTCTTTCTTTCTCTTTCCCTCTTTCTTTCTTTTCTTTATATCTTATTTCTTTCTCTTTGTATTTCAGTTCTTGTTCTTCTTTCTTTTTTCTCTTTTTGCCTTTCTTTCTGTCAATCTTTCTGTGTGTATGTGTGTGTGTGTGTGTTTGATTTGTCTCTTTTCCACCCTTCATTTGTTCTTTTCTTTTACTCTGTCTCAACCCTTTTTCTTCCTTCGTGCATTTGATTTGAAAATCCACAACCTGCGAGCCTTCCTTGATGCACCTAATTTTTTAAAAATAAATAAATAAAAATAAAAGAGAGAAGAAATCAAAGCTTAAAAAAAAAATCATATATAATTATGTTTATATTTATATTGCATCTAAGCTTATGTGGCAGCTCTTTTACATTACCGTGACAGTCTCGCTAGCTAAGCTAAGAACAGCTGTTGTCTGCGCTTCCTGATTGAAAACATCTCTCATGTAGATCGTCTTTTACGACGTTTTGATCACCGGCTTTCAACGCTAGAAGATTCTCTCAATATCTTTTTTCACCCGATTCCCAGCCTATCAGGTGTCAGTCCCGGGTAAGTGTGTATATGAGCGCATGTGTGCGTGTGCGCATACTCTGCGTGTGTGTGTGTGTGTTTGTGTGTGCGTCTGGTATATGTGTATGTGTGTAACTGTTTTGAACCCGTTGGCAAACCAGGAATTTGAGATGACATGTCAGATTCGTCTGGCTGGATTCTGCAATGTGCGGGCGTCACTATGTGTGGGTGCGCATGTGTGCGTGTATATCCAGGTGCGGGCATGTTTTGTGTGTTGTATGCATGTGTTTACACACGAGTGTGCTTGTTAACTCGTTATATATCTCTAAGGACATCTCAACTTGAGAAAGCATTTCAGATTTCTCAGCTTGAGTTCTGTGTTGTGTTGTGCGTGTGTGTGTGTGTGTGTGTGTACGTTTGTGTGTGCGAGCGTGCGCGCGAGAATGCTTGTCTATGCATGTGTGTGTGTGTGTGTGTGTTCATGCGCGTGTGTGTGCGTGTGTGTTGCAGTGTTTATATGTCTTTAGCTTCAAGGACAGCTGAATTTTGAGACGCTAATCCAGATTCCTCAGCCAGAGCGGACGTTTATCTTTCAACAACTGGCTTTAAGTCACGACTGGCGTAAGCATAGGAAAGTTATCAGAAGAAATTTATATCTCAGATGCCCAAGTGCTGACGGGGTTTACACATGTGGCGTTTAACTTTCTTGTTATGCTTGGGACAGATATGTTTCTGAAAACAACACCTGCTAGCAATACTTTTCCCTGCAGAGATAGGAAACCTTGACCTTTCATGTACTTCAAACACAACCCCTTAAAAATGCATTTTATTTCCTTCACTGCCCTATTTATATTCAAAATGATTCACGAAGCTGCTCCCATTACAAGTTAGACACCCATAACAACCGCAGTAACAACTACAGGAAAATAAAATAAAATAAAATCCACAGGTTATTGAGTTACTAATTGCATCTGATACATAGCACTAATAATTATGCATTAACAGATAGCCGCACATTCTCAAATATAATATTACAGCCACATGATGAAATTGGTTGCTCGCTAAAGTGATACGACACAAGAAATCACGATTTTTTTCGACAGTAAAGATTACTTTTATACGCAGATTTTATGTTTTGTGCACAGAACCTGTCTCCGTCTTCATAAAAGTGTATAAAAATATGTAGAAATACATGTAAAAGTAAAATATATTTTACTGAAATATGTAGAATAAAAGTAAAAAAATAATTGCGGAAATAATCTAAAGGCGGTATAAAGAGGATTAATTGACTAAAGTGATGGACCATTTTCTCACTAAAATTCAGCTGCAGTAGCAGGTCATTCCCATTCTGCAGATATGCTCTCTTTGTCATGAGCCTAAATTCTCTCCGTCCCCAGTTTACATGAAATGAAGAAATTAGATAACTGGGATTGTTTTTGATCAGCCCTATGACTTCTCTTTGTCAGATACATTGCAAGGCGTGTTGAGAAAGCACAGAAAAGAGAGAACAAAATCACTTTTTTGCTCTTTACTTCAAACATTATAATATATACATCATGAAAAATTCCTTTAAAAAATTCATGGTGTAAGGAAAACATTTTCTTCTTATGGTAGCAATTTTATCAATTGTGTTTGTTTGTTTATTTGTTTTTGTGATCTGTCTTTCAAAAGACAAATTTTTGTTTGTTTTGTTTTGTTTCTACACTGTTTGTTCAACGCCGTTTGTGTCTGGCAAAGGGAAGGATATGAGTGCGAAAAGCAGACTCCCAATTTCATGGATTACTCGGATGCATTTTCAGTGGCAATTTCCAGCTGATGGGAACGCTTGACGGTCAACGCAGTCAGCACGTTGCAATGAATGTGCATCAAATACATGAAAAAAGAATAAATAACAAAATGTGTAATAATGATGCCATGATACGGATGTTAGATATCAGTGCCCGCAACCACGCCGATAACATTTACCACTTAGGTTCGTGATACACCAAATAGCGACGTTTGTCCGCAGATAGAATCATGAACGGTCCGCTCGCTGCTGACTGTTGCACCCATGCTTTTGCAATATGCTTCAAATAAACGACAGGTTTGAAAGCTAACCTGGGAGTGAAAGTGATAGTATTAATTAGCTATTCCATGTAATAGGGTAACGCCCAACCTGCACACTCTGCACCGGCTACTGTTGTCGATAGGGTCTTTCATGAGACAGACATGAAATAGAGAGGGAGAGAGAGCGAGAGAGAGAGAGAGAGAGAGAGAAAGGTAAGGAGGAATAGAGATAGAGAAGGTGGGATGAGAGAGAGAGAGAGAGAGAGAAAGAGCATATAATATAATTACATCTGGCTGCAGACGGAAATTTAACACTTAGACGCTCTCATAAAAAACGTGCAGTATGATAAGAATGTTCATATCTCAGTTCACCCCACAGAAAGGTAATACTCTGCCTTGCCCCCCCTAACCTTCTCTCTCTTTCTCTCTATCTCTCTCTGTCTTGTTTCTATCATTTAAGCTGTTGTCCTCTTTCCGCTCTCCATCTCTCTTCTTCCAAATACTTTCCTCTTTATCCATTTCTTACATTCCCCTGTCTGCCTTACTGTAACTCGACAGCCATATTATTATTAGCATCGATCAGAATGCAATGTGTAGGCCTAATGAAAACAGACAGTCTATAAATGCTATGGGGGCCTTGGTCCTGCCTCTCACTCCCTAGGCATGACATTTAAAACCATGCAGGCATGATAACAGTTTAATAACAATACTAGTGGAGATCGTTTTGACCAGTTCTATTTCTTTCCTTTGTTAGTCACCAGGGGCGTTGAACAACCAGAATAAAGAGGGGGGGGGGGGATCACTTTTGTTTGTCCCTTTTACTTGAAACTCACACCATGAAAAATCCCCCAATAATTCGTGGAAAATGAGGAAAATGCTTTCTTCTTATGATTTAAAAAATAGTAATAATAATAATAATTTCTGTTTATGATCTTATTTTTTTTTAACAGATGAGAAGCAAAGTGATTTTTTTTCCTTCTTAACATTGTTTATTCAATACCCCTTGTGTCTGGCGAAGGGAAGTAATAGGGCTGGGCAAAACGATCTCTTTTTAATATTGCATTAGTATGTAGTGTCTGTTACAAGGATGCTCGTTGGCAGGTTTCCAATTTCCTCTCCATGCTATGTAAACTGTATGTCGAGTTTTCCGTCATCTTTAATGAACCTAAATCTCCATCGGTATGTGCACGTGTGTGATTAGATTTGTCCCTAGCAATCGTTTTCAGTCGACCTACTTGAAACTTTTCCGTTTTTTTTTTTTTTAATATAATTTTGTTTATTTTATTTGCTTTTTTTTTTTTTTTGTAGACAGTTTCTCATCTCACAGACCAAACTTATACTCCAGTTTGTCACAAAAAACAAAACAAAACAAAAAACAAACAAAAAAAGTATGGACTTAAATTTTCTCATTTTGCTTATGATTTCTCCTTCGTTCATAACCTACACCTACCGTAGACTTCCTAATTTTCATAATGTTAAAAATGTGCAATTTTCCCTTCTTTTTCATAAGTTCAACGACAGTTCTTTTCGTATTCAGTATTGTAAAATATTTCTCCTCTGTATCAAGCCGGATAAAAAATTTTCTATTGAGATAAAAAATAAAATTTGTCTCATCTCATTATAATTATTATCCAATCAGCTTTCTTTCCAGTAGACCTCAAAGTGCAAGTGTTCTCCTTAGAGCAGCCCATGTCACGTAGGATAGCCTAACCGAATCTGTTATGATAGACACACACACACTCACACGCACACACGCACACTCACAAATCTCAGTGAAAGTTCCTCACAACGGGGGTGGGATTGGATGGTGTGTGGGGGATGGAGGAGGGGAGGGATGGGCGCCTCACTAGCTCTAGCTATCATTCGGAGCGCAAACCTTCACGGATGTTCCTCTCGTACAATCCTAAGACCTTACAGCTGGTACATTGCATAAATGCATCTGACAGGCGCCGTATTAGGTATCCGACAATGAATACTCCCCAACACGATGACCCTAGCGAGATCATCCGCTTGCCGGGGCGGTCCCAGGGGTTGATTTCGCCCTCTCAGGTTTACTGTCCCGTGACATGGAATATGCCAGGGCAGGCCTGTTTTTGTTTTGTGATGGCGGAGTTGAGGGTATTTTAGGGGAAGAGGGAGGGGAACATATGAAGTTTCAGGGCTGTGGAGCGGGGGGATTCGTGTGTGTGTTGGGAGGGGTGGGAGAGGAAGAGAACACAGTGGTCTCAAATTTTAACCTTATGAATGGCAAACCTCCAAAAAGTGGAACTTCAATGATTTTTTTTTTTCCCCTTTTTATTCTAATGCATCTTTGCTGTCTTTCCGTATGATCTAAGAATTCTATTCTCCAACATGCGATGACCAACGGTGGGTTAGTAGTTGTAAAAGAGAGGTGATAGTGGGCTTGCTATTCATACGGTTACTTTCGGTCAACAAATCTGTATAGCAACGTTTTCCTGTCTCCTCTTGCATTTCACATCAATTACTTCAAAAATAGACAGAGAAGGCAAATTAGAAGTTGCTTCAATTGTGCCCGTTATTGTCATGACATTTTGACTGAATTTATGGTGTGGGGATAGAAGAATACCAGATGATAGAAATCCCCAAAATTTGTATAAAATCCTCCTGGCTTTAACACCATGGTGCCCGTAGAAGCCAGTCTTCTTCCCATCCTTGCTTATATTTTAACTGAAGAGAACGAGGAAACTTAAAACAGATACGGTCATCTTTCTTTGTTACTGATTCTCCCCACCGCCTAACATCACCAATAGCCAGCTATATCTATCCAGGACTTTCGGTAAATTTTCTTGATAGTGAAATTTTTGTCCTGGGACTGTACAAGAAGAACAGTAATAACGATTACCAATACGACTACCGCAACTATACAACTATCACCCCTACATCACTACTGCTATTATTGCCGCTACTACTACTATCACACCGCTGCCGCTAAGACTTCTATAACTAATTGTTACTACTACGACCATTACCGATTCTACTACAACTGCCACTGCTATTACTACTAAACGTATTACTACTGCTACTACTACTACAACTGTTACTACTACTACTACTATAGCTGCTACTACTATTACAATCACTACTCCTGCTACTACCACCAGGTCTTCTACTACTGTTAATACTACTTCTGCCACTGTTGGCTACAATTACATTTACTGTCCCTACAACAATAGCAACAACAACTTCAACAACTCAGACAAGAACAACCAACAACCAACAGCACACCCCCCTCCCCTTCATGACATGCTCTAGGAGTGAAATGTCATGTAATGTGAGAACGCCAAAACATGGCAGGGGCAGAAACAATTTGGTAAACAGACCAGGTTTTAAGGGCGTCAATGACCACATTAATTTCTTGGTGAGATCTCCGCCCTTTAACACTTTAAATACATAAGGACTAAAGGCATTCTCTGGGAATCAAATGTGGCCTGGCAAATTAAATGCAAGCTGATGCATTCTGTAACAGTAAATGAAAGAGAATAGCGTGCATGCAATATACAGGTACATGTCTAGAATAATACCGGAGCTTTAGAACTGGAATTTTGCTTACTGGTATCATTTGTGCACTAAGGATAGGCTATCATGGCGACTTGTAGTGAGTTAGCAAAAGAAATAACGGCAACTGGCTGTTATCCTGCTTTCTGTTCTGACGCATTTTGTGGAAATACCGTTTTTCATCACCGCCTATTTAACTGTTTCTCCTCTACTGTTAAAAAAAGTTACCCTGGAATCGGCTACGAGTCTTTAATATAACTGTCTACAACATGAACACACCTCGTACAGTATCAGTTGGTTCTTAAGAAACTGCATTCTCTTCACTATGTTAAAAAAGAGAGCGATATTTATGAGGCAGAAGTTTTCAGGTATAACAATATCTTAATAGGCATTTTCACTAAGAATTTTATAAGAATTACACCCATATCTTGATATTATCTTAAATTAACATTTTCAGGCCTTTAATTCCAGATTGGTTTTCCTCACTCTTGTGCAGCAATCTACTACCTTTGATTTCGACCAATGCCTTTATCGCTGATCTGTCAGAAGATCCATTTGTTTCTTGTCCTTGTTTGGTCTGTAGTGAAATCTAAACCATCAACGTGAAAGTATGGAATTATGAACATATGAACGGCCTTTACGGATATCCTTTCTCGATAGCTTCCATATATAATTTTTGGTCGTGAAATTGTCGTATTCAACCGTGCAAGGTGAAATATAGCCGTGATCGTATTATTGCGCAGTTAACTCCAAACAAAAACAAACAAACAAACAAGCTTGTGTTCGCACTTCCTGCACTCAACCATACAGGATTGAATAATGTTTATAATATTTCGTGGTTAAAAGGGAACGTTATCCAATGTCTTACTTTTGCATGAAGCTTCTGTTTTCCAAACCACAAACATTTCATCATGCACGTCTCTACTTAAGCGGTATCTTTGGACACTCAGAGGGTAATCACGCAGACACATCATTCCCCGCTTGAGTATTTGAGATCTATGTGTTATCTTAATCTTCTCTCTCCATATCTCCAAATAATTACTGTGGGTTTTTTTTTGGTTTTTTTTGGGGGGGGGGGGGGTAAATGCTGCCATGTGCAAGTATCGAATGCTAGCAAAGGTTCGAACAATGTCATTGTAAATGTTTACCTCAGACGCATGACTGGATAAGTGGATCGGCGAAAGGGTCGTAGATAATTGTAAACATATGATAAAGGGAGAGAGAGAGAGAGAGAGAGAGAGAGGCAGAGGGAGCAGTTTGAGACACAGAATGATAGAGACAGAGAGACACAGAAAGAGAGAGAGAGAGAGAGAGAGAGAGGCAAAAGAGAGGGATTGAGACAGAAAGAAAACGAGAGGGAGGGAGAATGGAGAAGAGTCTGAAAGGGATGAAGAAGAGAATCTTGAGAAGAGGAGAGGGTGGAAAGAGGAAAGGAATGACAAAGAATAAGAGTGAGAGAGTTTGGTAGAGAGAACGAGAAAGTGGGCAGAGAACGAGAGAGGAGGAGAATGAAAGAGGCAATGGGAGAGATTTGGCGAGAGTGAAACAGAGAGTGAACGAGAGAATGAAAGAAAGGACAAGAGCGATTAAAAAGATTGAAGGACAGGGAGTGAGAAAAGGTGTCAGACAGAGTGTAGAGATGAGTTCCTTTTATGTGAGCTTTTGATGTCCACTTCCCATTCTCAATAGCTCATGACCCTTTGACCTTTGGGCCTCTGGGAGTTGATCCGCTTGGAGTAAGGTCATTGCACTTCTGACCATAGAAATATCTATGTCGTGGACATATCAACAGAGGGACGGACGTAAACATGACGGGCTGTCAGACGGGGAACGGGCCCCACAGACACTTGTCTGACAAAATAGTTATTATATGGCTAGAATACTGGTTATATGGGTACAGTGGTCATGTGTGGCAGGAGGAAGAGGTTTGTTACAAGTAGGTCTCGTAATGTTAGTAGAAGGTCTTGTCATGTTGCTAGCAGGTCTAGTACTGTTACTAGTAGGTCCAGTACTGTTACTAGTAGGTCTAGTACTGCCACTAGTTGGTCTAGTAATGTTACCCGTAGGTCTAGTACTGTTACTAATAGGTCTAGTACTGTTACTAGTAGGTCTAGTAATGTTGTCAGTAGGTCTAATAATGTTACTAGCAGGTATAGTAATGTTACTAGTAGATCAAGTAATGTCACCAGTGGGTCTAGTAATGTTACTAGTAGGTGTAGTATTGTTACTAGCACATTCAGTAATGTTACTAGTAGATCTAGTATTGTTATTAGTAGGTCTAGTAATAGACTTTCTGAGGACAACTATTTTGTCTCAAAACTAGCAGACATATGAGAGATGCGATGAGTGATTTGTAAAGGAAGCAGGGATAAAGATGCAAATAATAATAAAGATAAAGAATGGACAGTAATATTTTATGAGTGAGTGAGTGAGTGAGTGAGTGAGTGAGTGAGTGAGTATGTAACTGGATGACTCAGTAAGTGAGTGAGTCAGTCAGTGAATCAGTGATTCATTGTGTCAGTGAGTGAGTTAAAGAGAGAGAGGGAGAGAGAGAGAGAAACGAAGATAAGGGCAAGAGAGCAATGGAATGAGAGAAAATGCGGGAAATGGGAAATGCAACTCATTAACAAAAAGAGTAAAGGAAAAAAATACAGAAAGACAGAAAAAAAGTTAAAGAAAAACGACAAGGAAAGGTAAGGGAAGAAAAAAAATGCAAAGAAAAGAAAGAAAGAAAACCAAAGACAGAAAGAAAGAACATCTCCGAGAAGAGGCATACACGCGCATGTATTTGTGTGAGTGCGTGTATAATTATTGTACCTATGTTTGTGTGCGTATGTGTTTGAGGATGTGCGTTAGTGTATGTGTGTATCTACCTATCTGTGTGTCTGTGCACAGACCTGTGTTCGTTGGTTTGCATTGTTATGGGTGTGTTGTGAGATTATGGAGGCAAAATAGATAAGGGTAGCATGTGTGTGCATAAAGGAAATAACCTGTAATAAGAAACCACATGCACGAAGAGGAGTCAGGAAGACGTGAGGCTGAAGTGCATGCGTTTCAGGTTCAGGTTCTGTGGGGTTCGGTCCCTTTCGGCGTGCCCCGGGGGGCTGTGCCATATCGGGATAGTGCATGCGTTTTCACCAGATATCCGGAGTAACTTTATCCCGCCTCAGTTGACCAAGTCATTCTAGCGGCTGAAGTACCCCAGTGCTCAGGTCTCCTATTACATAAGCCCTATCCTCTATGCACTGCTAAGTAGAAACATAATCTCCTCTATACTGCGCTTCAACTGGGAAAGAACACTGTGAATAGATATGTGCAGATTGCAAAAGTGGCTTCTTGGAAAATATGCATAGGCGCAGGCTCATCTTTGGTCTTTTCTCTTGCAAAGTCAAAGGCAAATGAGGAGCTGGACTTTTGCTAAAAAAGAAGAACACGAAGCCGAAGACGATGAATGGACAGAGATATTGATAGACACACAGACGGATAGATAGATAGATAGATAGATAGATAGATAGATAGATAGATAGATAGATAGATAGATAGATAGATAGA
>JBCAUA010762983.1:0-14946 GCA_038406235.1 Peronia verruculata | reverse complement strand
ACCCCCCCCCCCTTAAAACCCTTTGGTTTTTATAGATCGTCTCTACTAGATCTCTATCTGTCCGAGGAACCTGCTCATGGAGAAAACAGGCCGGGATTGACTCGCTGGTTCTGGATCGGGGGGATGACAGGACAGGAAGATCGAAAACCCGCATCTTTTCAGTGACTCAACGGTCCCCTGGCTTCCTCTGGGTAAGGAAGCCCGACGTTTAGCCTTCTCGGATAAGGGCGAATATATTTACACACTTTATAAATAAATAAAGAACCCTTGGACGTTCAAAATCGATCGAAGGGTAGGGAAAATTTCCCAAATTTCTACCCACAAAGTTTCTCAGCAAAAATTGGCAACTTCTAAAAGCCGAGATAATCCTATTTCTTAGGACTGAAAGGCTTAAGAAAAATAAAAAATCTATCTGTTCGCTGTCCCTCCTACCTAGATAGAATCTAACTTCCCCGTAGGAGGTTGAAAAGCGAAACGATCGTAGCGATGCTACGTGATTTCGGGGGTGATGTCCCTTGTTTGAAAAGCCCGAGAGGATTCCGGTCTAGGCCGTGGTCTGCATCTGACTATAGATCTAGTAGACTATAGTAGATCTATAACAACATTACAAGTTATTGAGGCCAACAATTATTTTACGGTTGTTCGATATGGCTGAAGCACAGAGTGATGAGGAGGAATTCATTCAACCCATATACAGGAACGGGCGATATTATAATCCATGGGATACATGGAAAGATCCACAGCTGAGAAAAGCCTTGAAGTTCTTTTACTCGAAAAGTGATGCCAACATTCCTAGTACAGCAGTTAGTGCATAGATTTAACTTTCGTCTTAAAATAGGCTACCACAATATTAACGTTCGGCAATCAATTGCAGAAAGTAAAATTTTGCCAGCAGTAACGAAAAAGCATGTGCAGCCTAGGTCATGTCACTGCATTCGTGGACTGCTTCTTTTGCTGCAGTTGAGCCTGTGGATGTTTGAGTTTGCAGACAATAGTGTTAGATCTACCTACCAAACCATCGCTATAAAGTAGTACAAAGATCATAGACATCATAGTCTATAATTAGTTAATATAGTTAATTTTTAAAATTTAAAGGCTTAAATTGTATATGCATGTGTTACACAACTTTAGAAATATGTATAATTATTGTTTATGAGAATGCACAAATTTAACTTTTTTTTTTTCTCAGGAACTAGATAAAACACTGCCGTTAGTCAAGCCAGACCTCTCTCTGTACAGAAACCCTCCACCAAATGGTGTACGTCATATGTGGATTGGGCATGCAACATCTCTTGTTCAGTTTGATGATATTACTTTATTGACAGACCCAATATTTAGTGATCGTTGTTCACCCAGTCAATGGTTTGGTCCAAAGAGATATCGCCCCCCACCTTGCTCAATCGAGGAACTACCTGATATCGACATTGTTCTTATCAGTCATAACCATTATGACCATTTGGACTACAACAGTGTTCTTGCACTGAATCAAAGGTAATTCAGACTGGTTACAATGTAAAGCTCAGAATTTATCATTGCATGGGAATTTAGATCATTTTTTTTTTTTTTAAAATTTTAAAACAAATAAAAAATTATTTTTCATTTCTTAAACTTACTTTGTCATCAGGAATGATGCTTAGCATTTGCAGAATTAAGCAGCAGTGCAGTCTCTCTCCTTTGTCCTTCCATTTGACTTAAGCAATAGCAGTAGTGAATAGTTTTTGTCTATTTTTTTTTCTCCTATTTGCCTTAAAGAAAAGCTTGGTACTCATTGCAATTACAGGAAATATTCCAGTGAGAATTTTAATCTCTTGCCTTCTATACCCACAATATTAAAATATTAGGATCATTTCTGTCTCCTATTTTTGCTTTCTTTGCTTTTCATTTGTGGTAGAAAGTTTTTTCATATTTATTGAACAAGATGAATGTAGGCTATTGATCAATATTTCTTTTGATGCAATGAAAATTTTTATATTTTGTTAAAATCACTGAGCTTTATTTGCTATCGAAAGTTAACACACTCATTTTGTTGATTATGAGAATTTATTATAGCTCGTCCTAGTGAATAAATGTCATGGTCAATAGATTTCCGTGCTGGAAAGGTATCAGATGGAATATGGCAATCAGAGGTCTGAAAGACATGAAGAAAGAAATAACACTGCTTTTTTTTTCTTATGCAATAATTTGTAATATTCTTGCAGATTTGGTGATGATGTAAGATGGTATGTACCGATGGGCTTGAAAAAATGGATGAATGATTGCAGATGCCGCAATGTGATAGAACTTTCATGGTGGGAAGAACATACCTTCAGTGATACATTGCCTGTGAAAATTGTCAGTACACCATGCCAACACTGGTGCAAAAGGTCACTCAGTGATGATAACAAGGTTTGTTCTTTGTTTCTCATTTATAATTACATAGTTATTTAGGGTGGATGAGCTGTTGTTCAGAATTATTAGTTATTAATATTGTAAAGCAACAGCATAATCATCATTCTTATCTGAAGAGATTAGTGATTATTTTAAGATTTTTATGACAAATATCATAGATCTAATGTCCTTACATTCAGGTTTTCCTTCTTTTTTTTTTTTTTAAGGAAATGACCTTCTGATTTTCATAGTGAACAGAAAAGTCTAATGCTGAAGCTAAACAGCTATTTTTTCATTTCTTTATTTCAAGTTTCTTTCTTTGCTGAAAAGAAAAATGTCATAAAATTGTAATATTTGTCATTATTGTTATTATAGCTTAATTACAAGTATGGATTGCATATGTATATATAATTATATACAGTCGAGTCCGCTTAAGCTGAATTTGCTGGTACTAACCTAATGGGTTTGATTAACTCACTGGTGACGTTTACTGCAACATATGTGGGACAGTCCTGTGTCAAAGGAGATGTTCCTGCAACCCTTGTGGGATCGATGTTATAATTTTTTCACACCAACCCATTTCATGCAGGTGCCACGGGAACCATGTCTTCCTGTGGAGTCACCATTTGTTTCGTTTCATACTCATACCGAGTTTGGCAGAAGTCAGTCAGTAACTTTTTGAATTGTTGAAGAGTAAGGAAAGTCACCTCAAAGTGAAAGTAGGGAAGGAAACAGATTTAGTTCTAAATCTCATAATCCTGGGATAAAGGCAAAGCCCCAGCCTCTTCCTTGTCTACATCTAATGCTTGTATATCTAGAGAAACTTTTTTTTTCTGCACTGCATTCAAAGATGAAACCATTGTTGTAGAGTCTCGATTAAGCCCATTGGCCGGATTTTTTGTGCGTTTATTTTTAGAAAAAGTCAGATATCGAGCTGCACTCGCTTGCGTTTTATGATGGCGAATATCAAGAAGTGATTTCGGAGCAAAGAATATTTTGTTTTTGTAAGAATTTCTACGGAACAGAGTGGTGTCTGTGTAATATTATTTTTGGAGATTATACACATGCATAGATCTAGATCTATATCGTACTTATGGTCCTGATTCCTCCCTTCCTCATTATTTTCTGTCTCCCATTGCATTAGATTCAGATCTAAATTGCATAAAATCTTCATTCATTGGTTTATTAGTGATACTGATAAGCCTTGCATTTTATGCATCCAGGCGATTTTTTTTTTTTTTTCATTTGTAATAATAATTTCGTCCTAGGCCAAGATGTCGATCTATATCTTAATTCAGATATGGACTAGACGAGATCGAGATCCAGATGTAGTGAGATCTAAAATCTTGATACGTTGATGGAGTTTATTTGCAAGTCAGCAGATCAAGATAAGATCTACGGCACTTTAATATTAGCTCAGATCAGCCATAATATGTGAAATGAGCACAATGAATTTGCATTATCGTTATGTTTATATAGTGAGCATTTTCATAATAATCACATTTGATTTCAGTTAATATGCTTTTCATTTCACCATTTGAGCATTGTGATGTAAGCTTGTTTTGTCAGCTTTATGATACAGGAGGTGGAGAAAGATGAGAACAATATAATCAAGATAGAGCAAATCTCAAGGCCTACTCACACAAGTATCTTAAGCAACACAATGCCTATTCAACATACTCTTGTTCAAAAGACCTTACATTAAGACCACGTTTTTTTTTTGTAAATAAATAAAAACACTGAAAAATCATGGACAACACCTGACCATGACTATCTTGATATGGGTGGGGAGTTTTATTATTACAGTGGAACCTGGGTGATAAATTATATCTACACAAGTTCTCTTCCTATGCAGTTCAGTTCTCTTCCTTCTTTAGCATTGTCATTTAAACCTTGATATAAAGTATACCTTGGTGTTAAGTATAAATTCTATACATTTATCCAAATTCTGGGGGTAGTTGTGTCTTTGAAAATAACATATTGTAACTTAGATCAGCCACATAGAACTAGATGATATATTATATGTCTCACAACCAGTCAAAATGAGACGTATGTTGAGTTTTCACCATATGGAGTTTTTGGTATCATGTGATAGCTTATTTCATACCTTTTCAGGAAGTGAAAAAAGTTTTTAGCTAACTCGACTCTAGCCAGAGATATTGCACTTTAAAGATGCAAAGGGGGACCACTCAGCAATGAACGGAATTCCGAGTAAATCGAGTTTAAGTGAACAGTCGTACACATAAATCTACATGCCTACCTCATAAAAAAAACGATTTTAATCAGGTAATATGTATAAATCGAGGGTAAGACCGATACGGTCTTGGTTAGAAATGAATGCACTTTCGATTTCTGCAATAAAAAAAAAAATTTGATATCTGACCCCCCCTCATCACATACAAAGCCTGATTTCTCCGCTGTAGCCCAGCGACTTATGTCTCATTTCGACTGGCTGCGAGACATATACTGATGGCTATCAAGATGACAAATACATAGACTTATCTCACATGAAAGTGGAAAATTTTGGGTAAATTTGCTGAGACTGTTTGGTCCGCCCGAGTTGGAGAGAGAGCTGGTGGTAAAGCAAGAAAAAGTAGACCAATAGAGTTACACCACCTTTCACCTGCAGGTACTGTTATAGGCCATGTTGATCAAACACTGATAATTTCACTCAGGAAAAGTACTACAGAGGTAGGAGAGGACTGTAATTACACTAAGGGAAAATACAGACTGCTTTTGTCTGCATGGTATATTTCATGGTATTGTTAGTCGTAGTATTTTTTCTTGATTTATACTATAATTATGTGACATTTTAAGAAATGTTTGTGCCTTGGAAATGAGATAAACCTGCTGTATAATTTAGGCATGTTCTGAGTATAAGATTTCTGCCAAATCATTCCAATCATATTATGTGATATTTTGACTGAGAAATGTGGTATTGGTCGATTTGATGAACAAAAAAATTATTTCTTTAATTATGACCTATCCAGCTTAAGTTTATGGCCTGATAGAAAGGGATGCTTACATATTTGGAATAGAAACTTTGCATCCGAGAAATGGATCAGTTTGCACTTTCCACAGGTAGTTAAAGGATGAAAATGTCTTGGCAACTCTAGAGTGCTCATGTTGAGCTAATTGCTTTATATTTTTATTTGAAAAATGAAAAATATGTATAAGCACAATTGCACATCAGCAGCTTCTGAAATTGATGATACATGCTAGATCTTTGTTTTTTTGTTTTTTTTTCTCTCATAAGTCCTATCAAGCCTCTGACAAATTGATAATTAAATATTTTGTTACTCACATCTCCATTGTAAGTTCAATGTTAGTCTGCAACAAGTTGAATATTTCTTCAGACAAATTAACTTTGTTGTTCTAGTTGCTTAGTGATGATGGTCTTTCAAAATGCAGCTATGTTTTCAAATGTCCTTTAACTGTCATTTAATGAATGCTTTTAACTGTCTCAGGCTCATATTTTTATCCCACATGTTTTATTCAATTATATAATTATTTGTTAATTTTTGTCTAATGTTTTCATATTTATATCTGTTGTGTTTGATAAAACAATACAAAAAAATATATTCCGTTTATCATCTTTGGTTATGATTTGTTCATTTCAGTTTTTATTCTTTAAATATTTATAATTATTGTTATGATTTTGTAATTGTTAATATTGTTTTTCTTTATTCTAAATTTCGTTATAATCATATTTTTATTATTTTTTTCTTCCAATGCATGACTGCATGTATTTTGAAAAAAAAATATTATAATCACTTCACTTTTCATTCTAACCTATTTCTATGATTTCTCATTTCATTAGATGTGGTTGTTGCATTGCTTGTAGTTCCATCATCTCTTGTAGAAATCACAAGCCCCTTAACTGCATGACCACAGGCCCTGTATTGCTCTTGCAAGCTCGGTCAACATCCAGGTGGGTTTTCTCATTGAGTCATCAGTGTTGTTCTGTACATCATCTGTGCCAAATAGAATATCAAATTTTATTTTTTTTTTCCACTGTTGCTTTTTTTTTTTTTTTAAACTCATATTGATCTTTAACCCTTTGAATTCTGGTCACCAGTGCCTGAAAAACACCTGTCCCCGGTCTTCTGGGCCGAGAACGCACATTTCTCATTTTATGTTCAATATCTTTTGTAAACACAAGCTTCAAATGCAGTCATGAGCACAGACATTTGAAATCTCCATAGTCTTAACTACCTTTGTCCTAGAACAACCAATTAGATTGATTTTTAATTGTAGTGGACACATAAGACTGGAGTAAGTGTGTTAGCCTGGTCTAACAGGCAGCAGGGAATTTGACAGGTGAAAATCTGTAGGTTCCAATGGGTTAAAGATGCATAAGGGCTTGTATTGAAGTATATTCAATATTCTTCAAGATCTCCTGTGACTAAGACTTTTTTCCAAAAATCAAAGAAAAGGTTTGAATACAAAATTTGACAAAAAGAGAATAAAGACTTGGTCACAAGAGATGAAATAAGATGCGTGGACAAAGATGCATTCATTAGCTGGGTTTTCATACATGCACAATTGTCTATTCAATGGCAAATATTGTGTTGTATAGCTGTTGTGTGGAAAGTGCTGTACTGCATATCAGTATTCTACAGTCAGAACTTTTGAGATATGAAAGACCGAATCTTAGTTTGGAAATGTACCATGTAATATTGCTTTGTTGGTTGATGAGTAATCAGTGACTAAATAGGGATACATTTGTCTATTCTTCTTCCCCTTGTGGATACGTATGAAAGTCCAGTAACTTTTTGGTACCTTGTCACACCAATTTCAATGCAAACCACAACAGCAACTTACTCATTACTTTAAAGTTCTGGGCGCACCAAATATTGTTTACTTTATTTGGCTCTGTGTCAGAAATTATACCTTGATTTTTATATCAAGGTGCCCTAACTCTACGCGGTGTGGTAATTCCTAACATTCCGTGGAGAAATTTGAATCTAAGACAAACAGGCAAGGTTAGAGCAGGAATCCAGACAACAGAAGATGAAGAAAAGCAAATCCTATAGATCTCCCAGATGACAATTTTGAGAAATTTAGGGTGAGCTTATTAAAAAGAAGTGATGAGGATAATCATATTTGATAGCATCGTTCTGGAGACATGTTGTTATCTTTATTATTGTTATTATTTCTGTTGTTTTATTGTACATGTACTTTATTGCTTTTTCTTATTCATTTATTTATTTGTCTTCTTTTTTGTTGTTCTGTCTGATGAAAATTTTCATGATGAATCCTTGTTAAGGAGATCTTAACTTAAAACAATATGGCTGACATATTTTTATACATACAGTTTCCATGGATATAAAATGTATGTTTGATAGGACAGATGATTTTTGTCTATTATTTTGCATGAACATTGTAAAGATATCAATCTAAGATAAGCCTGCTTAGAGGATCAGATTAGTTATAGCATAAACCAAGGCAATTGGAAGCTGGAAATGTCCTGTTTGAGAAGTAATGAATTTTTAAAATTTATTTATTTTTTTTCCAAAACATTTTTGAAAACAAAGTTATGCAGGGATGTCAGATTTCCTGTATTATTAATATTAAGCAAAAAGACTATCCAGCTATCATTAGTCTATTTGTGATCACAGTTTTTTTTGTTTTTTTTTTAAATGTTGGTCGGTTCTTACTCTGATTGTTTGCAAAGACATGATGTAGAAAGATAGAGGATAAAAAAATTTCATACATTTTTTTATTTTTTTTTAAACAGATTGATATTCCTGACTATGAAGGCCTAATGAGCTTTAAAAGAGTTTTGAGATCTGTCGGCAAAAGGAAAAGAAAAAAAAATGGAAAGGAAGGAATGTTTTTCTTTGTCACAGAAATTTGAAAAGAATAGAAAAATTTAACCAAGAAAATGAAACAAAAAACATCAATTTTAGAAATTTAGAAAGGCTGTCTTGGATGATATACCAATCAAAATGCAGCAGATTTTCTTGACCTTACCTTGTTTTGAGGCTATTCATGATAATGAAGTCTTGGCTGTGTGTGTGAATATATGTTGCATGTATAGTATGCCTAATCTGCTTTGAAAAGATTTCTCTTTGGATGGCAAACTATTTTATCTTGTCTTTTCTCATCTCATTTTTTTCTTTTTTTCCATCATGTTCTCATTATTTTTTTTTTTCTTCCATCATATTTCTCATTATTATTTTAAATCTATCTCATTTATCTCATGTCACCCCATTTTGTCTCAGCCTGACTTATTTTACCTTATCTTGTCTCATCTCATCTTATCTTCAAAATTTTTACCACTTCTTGTCTCATGTTAGGGCTAAAAGTAGGAAAAGACCGAGGCTATCACACCGTTATGATTGTATCTAAATCGTTTTGCATGCCTATGATATGTGGAAATACCTACCCACAGATTCCAAACAATCACATGAAAATGATGCTGTCAAAATGCATATAGGAGTTAGATTAAAATTATATAATATAGGAATGAATCAAAAATGTTCAGAATGACATTTGACAGCTATTGAAATTAAGTTTGGGAAACTCAGCATTGATTTTGCTGGTCCATCAAAGCAAGAATGTGGATACTGGCCCACATAGTTTAGCACTGTCTCTGTTGCTCCCTCATGATACATTGTGAAATCCTAATCATGTAGCTTTTATTTCCTGCCATTGCATGATGTTACATGAAATTCCATTAGTCTCTCTCTCTTTTTGCCATAGTAAAATTCAATCTCTGTCTCTCTTTTTATGTATGAAGATTCAATCCGTGGTTTTTTTTTTTTTTTTTCTTTTTTTTTTAAAATGTAAAATAAATTCCTCTTATATCTCCTTCTCTCTATCTTCTTCTTTTGCTATGTCAGCTGTTCTTTGCCTGCATGCATATTAGAGTATCTGTATACACAACTAGCTGGATATGTATTTATTGCCAGTTAAATGCATATCATAGTGAACAATAACAGCAATAAGGAGCATTTTTATAATGGTTATCCCATACAGCTATTATGTTCTCATCTTACTGGGAAGCATATAGTATGGCTGGCTGTTAGGTGTTTAAATCTCTACTAATTTAGCAAATAACATACTGAGGCAATATTACTGAGTGTAGATGCTGCCAGCTGTCATAAATAATCCCTTGTAGAACCTTTCTAACATAAACTCATTTAATAGCTTGCCTGCTTTTTTTTTTTTTTTTTTCATGGGTTTTGTCAGGTTTATTGTCGGCTTCCTGTGGTAATTTTATGATCAATGAAATTTTACAGGAGAGATGTCAGCTCTTGTTAGTCTGGGTGTTTTATATTAGGATTTCTCAGTGTATTGAAACTGAAAATAGAAAACAAATGAAAAAAATTGAAAAGAAGGATAAAAGCAATAATGAAATAAAGAAAATAACAGCAAACAAAAGTTGCCTGTATGGAATTCTACTAGGCAAGGAAAGACATAAACCCCAACTTCGGAAAAGGTCAGGAAGAGTGGGAAAAAGTGCTTGGAAAGGAATAGAGTGGCTACAGAGAAGAAAAACAGTGGGGAGAGACAATATAATAGCGTGTTTGGAATTCCCCAGAACAGAGAATAGGTAAGCATAGATGTTGGAAAGGGGTTAAAAAAAACAAAAAAAAACAAACAGAATCAGAAAATAGCACAACATGTAATATTCGCTCTCTGTGTTATGAATTTACAGCTATGTCTTATTAGCAACAACTATTTCCTTCCTCAAATATTTCATAACAATTACTTTTATTCCATCAAGGATGGTGACTTTCTTCTTGGAGTTTACTTGTAGCAGTAGGTTTTGTGCTTTGATCAAAATATGTCCTCCGTGTAACACTACTGGGAAAGTTGATAGGTCAGGATTCTTACCGAGAAAAGGAACAGATTTGATCCTGCTTATTCAGTGACTCAGTGCTTTCGTCTCTTCTTTGGCAGTAAAGCTCGAACACTACATTTGTAGATAACAGCAAATATAAATGATGCACATGTCACAGAAATATAAGATTGTTTCTAAATAAGCGGAGATACTGCTGTCAGGCAAAAATATCTTGACTCCAATATTTCTACCTATATTTGCTTACACTACATAGGGCTTGCATTTGATGATGAGATAGTCACATTCCAAAGATTGAAAGGCTACATAAATACTAATAATTTTTAGAAGAAAATTGTAGTTTAAGGACTTGGTCTTTGATAGAACATGGGGATTTTAACCCCATTTACTGACTGGAAGATAGATCATAAATTTTAATGTCATATGTTTTAAATTTCTAAGTGGTTAATGTGGTATTCATTCAGAGTGTTATATTATCAATCATTCTCATTGAAAGAAAAGCATAGTACAGTGGTCTTCGCCTAAGAACCCTCCGCTTAAGAGCCCGGTCCGCCTAAGAACCCGCCTCTGCTGGGAAACGGAATTTTTCCTCTATAATTTTCCCCTCTAAGAACCCGTTCTAGGCGCTCCCAAATAAAAAAAAATCCGTCTAAGAGCCCGGTGTCGGACCAAGATACCCGAGTACTTATTTGTATAATTCCACATCATACTGTCCACTTGAGAGAAATGCACAGTGCTAGATATGCAGTATAATGGGGAAAGGGATGGAGGGAACAGGTAGACAAAGGAGTGGAAGTTATGGTTGATGTATGACTGCATAATCAGGCCACGTTGTTGACTAACCGGTAACTATTTCTTTGTTTGACAACACGTGGAACAGCGCTTGTGATTGGCTTTGTGGACAAGGAGGTGTAAGTTTAGCCTCCTGACTGGTCAGCTCTTTTCCCCATTCGGTCAGTGTGTAAACACTTGAGTCACTCGTGCGACTTTCCGCGGGGTAGCATAGCAATATTATGTTTTCAACAACGATACCATTATGTGAAAACTCACACGGCGTTTAGGCCCTGAGCGGTATTGATGTAACTATACCTCAAAAGATTAGAAATTGCTACATCTAATTATAACACATACAGTGAAGATGGCTGTTACATGCACAGATAAATCATTAACTAACGGTAACTATCAACTAATCATAGTAGTGTCAGATGGGTTGCGTAACTTTTCAATTCGCCTAAGAACCCGTCTGCCTAAAAGCCCGCTTTTTTTGTCTCCCGACGACCGGGTTCTTAGGCGGAGACCACTGTAATATATTTAACCATGATTCATTACACCACCCAACATGGGGAAGCCTCTGAGGTTGTGCAAGCATGAAGGATCTCTTTCCATATGTCCAGCCTGCTGCAATCCTAACAGCCTTTTATGGCCTGTCGGCTGGAGAGCAAGTCTGATAGGACCAGCACCCTGTGAGGAGGGTTTTACACTATGGTGCCCAATGCCACCAGTACAGTGGTCATTCTACAGGAAGACCGAAGTGCTTCTCAGTAGGGATAAAGTCTCTTGCCGCCATTTGGGAATGGCTACTCCCAATCCCACTCTATCTGTCACATCTTGGACCTGTCGGTTTACGCCTTTAGCGAGTTGCCCCTTACCTCATTGGGGTAATCTAGAAGTGATTGCCTGGATATTGCCGCAACTGGCTGTAAGTCCAGTGTCTGCCTCCGGTGCGATGGTTTCCCATTGAGGGAAGACAGCTCTGTGTCAGGGGTGTATCCATTCGATGACTGCTTGGTCCAGATACTGGTGTACAAACCACTGGTTTTGTGCAAGGAAAGTTGATTTATGGGTATGTAGGTGTTTTTCACCCACTTATGGTTAGGTTCATTGAAACAATATATATATGTTTAGAAAAAACTTAATTGTAAATAAACAAATTGTCATTTTTTAAAGCCAATTTCACACAAATGAAGAAAATGAATTGTTGAGGATTACAAAGCAGTTTTACTGGGCAGAGATGCGTGGCTGCATGGCACCAGACATTTTGTTTTGGTTTTGGGTGTTTTTCACCCATGAGTGGCTATAAAGGTAAGGTCCTCTCTGTCTTTTTTCAATGCCAGAAGTCTTACCATCCTCTTATTTTACTATTATACGAACATGAAAAGTTCCATTATGAAGTAACTGACAAATAATCTTCTAACAAAAGAGTGAAAAAAAAAAAGGATAGGAAAATTTGAGAATGTTAAAACAAAAATTGTTTTCACTGCAGCAAAGTTGCATTTGCTTGGAATTTTTAATTTATTTTTCCATTTTTCTTTTTTTTTTTTTTTTAGTGCTATAGACAACTACAAGAACCATTCATTTGTCTGGCAGTCTTCTGATGCTGACATAATGATGATTTGGTTGTTGTCAAGGATAAATAAAGAATAACAGCAAGCTTTTAGGGCACTAACTGTCGACTCTCGACTGATGTATCTTTTAACACTATTATTAATAGACTGTGTCATGTCACAGGATGATATGAGTTTATGTCCACTTTTCCCTGTGTGGAGTTCTCGATATCAATGGAGAGACCCATAGATGTGGTTTATTCAAATCATTTTTACTTTTAAGCTATTTTCTGACTCTTCAGAGCCAAGATAATTATGTTCAAAGTAAAATTCTGTGTCAATGGTCAATGGGAGGTCGTTTTGACTTATTACTTCCCTTTTCCACACACAAAACCTGTTAAACAAGCAAGGCAAAATGAAAAAAAAAAAAAATCACCTTTGTGCAGTCAATTAAAATTTACTTCATGAAAAATTCAGAGTCACTCATGGTCTAACTTCTTTTAGTAATAATTTTATTATTATTATTATTTTTGGCCAATCTTTCCTATGACAAAAAGTAAAAGTGAATTTTGTTTCTTGTTTACACTGCGTGTTCAACATGTCTTGTATCTGGCAACAGGAAGTATGGTAATATAGCTGGTCAAAACAATCTCTCATTAAATCCAATTTTCTCAAAGAAGCTCCTTTAACATCAGACCCTTTTATCTTACTTGTGCAACTTATGAAGTCTGTTTGAAATTTTTTAGATTTTTTTGTATTTGCCCGGGCTTTGCATTTAGAAATTTAATGAAAGGGTCTACATGTTTCACGAACTGAAATTTACTTATACATGTTGAGCTAAATTAGATCTGTAATAGTGAAGTCCATAGGCCCAGTTTGGTGAAACTTGCACCTAAAATTTTGAATGGCAATGATTGGGCAAAGGTGTCAACATGTGGCACTTAAGACTCGTTCAGTAATGTGGGGAATAGGCTTCACTGGGAGGAGATTAGATCTAGCCCAAATATTGATGTAGCGCTAGTCAGCTGCCCAAAACTTTAGCCTACCAATATTCCCACGAAAGTGACACTGACAACGCTGATATGAAACAGTTTAAAAAAATGACATGTTCAAGAGCACAGATGTAGGGCAGCCAGTCAAGGAACTGCAAAAAGTAAAAAAAGAGAGACTGAACCATCAGAATGAAAGCCTTTGTTCAATCTTGAATTAGATCTAATGAAATAGCTTGATTTCACTGCATCAACTGACTGATATTTATAAATCTAGAGCTAGACATGGCAAATGGTTCAGGACTTTACTCATATAAGCTACTGTTTTATAGCGACCAGATTTTGAGGGATCCTTGAGGCTGTGTTGTTTTACATCTATTCTGAGGTAAAAACAAAAACTCTCATCCTGGGTTGGGGTTCAGTTCGAGGATCCTAACATCATGGGATAGGAGAGATACAAAGGTTGAAACCTGCAATTTTTCAGCTACTCAACAGTCTCCTGGCTTCTTGTTTAGGGAAGCAAGGCTAGTTGGAAAAAGGCAAAATATTTTGGAGGACCCATGTGTACATTCTGTATGTTAAAGAACCCTTTGCAAATCAAAATCTGATGTTCTGACAAATTTCTAAATTCCTTAATTACTACACACAAAAACTCTTCTCACCAAAAACAGGGCAGCTATTTAAAGCTGAGATAATACTTTTTTCTTACAAATAAAGGGCTCAATGTAAAAACTAAAAACATTTAGAAAAAAAAACCAACAACTAAGAACAGATTTTATGTTCAGTGAATAGCCGATCTGTAAGTCAGCCATTATTACATACATCATAACAACATTACTCATTTTATTACTTCTTCATTTTGAATGCTGTCAAGTGTAAGGGCATGCCAAATCTACAGTAAGAGACACATACCCAGTGATGATGAATGTATGAAACACATATCTGCTGTATCTGCTCGTGTGCTGGAGTCATCTGCCACATCCTCAGGATTATTGTTAAAACTGCTACTGTTAAAGCTGCTGTAAGAGAGACTTTCCACATCTATATCCCAATCCATCAATTCAGTTTGCGGGATGCAATCTGACCTTAGCTGACGTTGGTAAGGGGATGTTTCCTCACAATGCTCATCATCTTCAAGAAAAAACAGAGATAGCAGTCTACATGAGTTTGAAAAAAAAAACAAACAAACAAACAAACAAAAGCAGAAAAACATGTATTTCAGTCAATGGGAACATCCTTTAACAGCTAATAAACTAAAGCATTTAACATATTTGGAAACTGGCAATACTCATATACATAGACAAATAATTGTCAAGATTAACATCAGAACTAGGAAAGCTGAAGCAAATCAACTGCAATTATCTTGAAGAATTTCTGTCATTTGAACCGGTGCCGTTGGGATTGTAATCCAGTGCTCTATCCACTACGCTAATCGTGCCACTGTTATTATGGCATA
>JBCAUA010762872.1:0-14946 GCA_038406235.1 Peronia verruculata | reverse complement strand
TTTTTATCCTTCCTGTGATAGATAATCTACTATTACACTCTGAAAAAGCAGAAACGCGGCATATTTCACCCTCATAATGCTATGGGAAGTCTATTTTAGCGGCCCAGGTGAACATTTTCACTGATATTCGGTGTGGTCAGTGCCTTAGATGGTCTGTCAGTGTCCACCCCTGGTACTGGGGCTCCCGATATTGATGAAGGCGATCATTATCAAGTCTCGTCTACGCAATTTGACCGTATCCAGTGAAATAGTGATGATCTGTCACTGAATAAAGAGCCCCAAATAAGCAAGAGCCTGGATGGCTGAGTGGTAGGTCAATCTTTGCTTGACCACCCTTCCGACACCTTAGAATGGACATATCAACTTTTTGATACAATTTTTACATTCAGCAGAGACCGTACTTTTAAAAGAAAACAGAAACCCAAAATCGAATAGTTTGAGCAAAAACCCAATTTCAGGACCCGCCCCCCCCCGCCTTAATGGCATGATAGGCAGTAGTATTGTCTGTCATAACTCCTAAGTGACTATTTCTCACATTTTTTTGCCACAGCTTTGTTACTGGAGGTTATTTCTTTTGGTAAAAAACTGCTCAAATGTGCCCTTCTTCTCGTGGATAGTGTTTGCTGAGTGATCCCCAACAAAGCTATCGTGTCTGCATTGCTTCGTAGAGTATTATTTATTATTTGAATGATCTTTTTCAGGTTAAGTTCTGCATTTTGATTTTTTCTTTTCATGGCCTCCACAGCATATTCAGTCAAAGAGCTTTGCAGGCGATTCTATCACAGATGTTGTTGCTTTAGCAACTATCTTTTGTATGTTTTCGAAACGTAAGTCGCTTATGCAACCTATTCTGCCGAGTCCAATGTGTTTTTCGAACAATTTGTTCAGTTTAGGAGGGTTAATTATACAGCAATTTTAGGCTGTTTTCACACTTTCACATTTTTTTTTCAAGTCTTTCTTAGGCATGGTTTTACTGAACCTTGAGGATACAATGTATGCCAATTTTTCGTGCACAGCAGGGCCAAGGTCTAAATCTTCTTTTAAGTCTTAATCTGGACTTAAACGTAGATCTAGATAATATCTCGAGATCCTGACTTCGTTTGACACCTAGTTCTACATTTCTTTTTCTTCTGTCGAGCAACAGAGCTTGTTCTTTTTTTCTTCCTTCTTGACCTAGATCTAGATCTGGATTTACCTTTCAACTCCCCGACATCCTACTCCAAACTTTCCAACTTCGCCATTAAGAAATCCGGTTTCTTTCCCAAACCACCTAGATCAATATTATTATCATGCTTTCTCGAGCAGGCTGCTTTTCAGTTTCATATGAAATCGCAAGATTTGCCTTCCTGCGTCATAAAGTTCTGAACTTACATTGTTATCGTCATCAGCCATGTCTCCAGATTGGCCTAGTGAGGCTACATCTACGTATTATACTGTCTTACCTTGTGCCGTGAGAATCCGTGTGAATCCACAACACCAACACAAAATTTTAATCAATATGTTAAGTATCAGAATGAAGATTAATTGTTTTGACAATCTAGTTACATATTTCAAGATACACAATATCTTATGATGAAAGTTTCACAAATCATTTTGATTACATAGGCCTAGGCTAGGGCTATGATTTGTGGCGTGACCGGTAGCACAAATAAAAGTGACTGGGCATGCGAAACCTATCTCATTTGAGTAATCGTATAGGTCAGCCGGTGAGGTGAAATAAATGTGAGATTGCGAAGAATAACGCTTTTGTATTATAATTCGTGAAATTAATAATACCAAATTGGCAATGTTTTTATTGATAACCTACAGTCCCCATTTTGTTTTTTCTCAGACAGTGTCATCAATCGGTGGTGTCTCCAGTTATGTATGTGTTATTATTGTTTACGCGCCCTTTCAATTTAGGAGAGAAGGATTGTTTCAGTTTTAAGTCCAATGAGAAAAAATATTGTTGTTAGAAATTTGGAATTTAAAAAGTTTGTCAAGATAGCAGTGTCTCCGCCTACTTCTCATCTGAAATGTATAATTGAAAAGAATTCGTAACATACAAACTGGACCTTCGAAATATAGATCTAGCCATTCAAATCGAAGGGGGGAGATACCCAAGAAACGAGTGGACCATCTGTCACTGAAATTACCCTCCCCCTCCCCATGTAAAGATTCAAATCGGCAACACTTTTTATACTGTGACTGCGTGGCAGATGTCAGATACCGTGACTGTATTAATTGTTCAAATTGTTTATTTAAACTTTACCACTATAAACTTCAACTAATAAAAGCTTCATCGCCTAGCTGTCTCTCATTTTTCACTGTCCAGCTGCATTTCGACTTTATTTTATTGTCTGTCGTTCATACATTTTATTATAAGATTACGTAAACGGCATGATTATCTATGAATGTGATAATTTTATGAATTGTGTGTGTTTGCTCACGTCCACTATGATTCAAGTCAGTTGTGTATAATATCTGATAATCTTATATGACACATGTCTACAATTTCCCCCGCGGGGGCCCGGGGTATTTAGGTAGACTCCCTGCTCCCAACTGCAGGTGGTAAAAGAGAGCCGCCTGTGGGATGTCTCTCATGACATGCTGTAACGAATCATAATTAAATTTATTATTATGTTGAGTTTTACGTGTGTGCGTTATGAATGATGTTTAGGAGATCTAGATTGAATACACTGAGCCTATGCAAGTGTGATTGCATACACAGGCCCGCATAAATATTGGGTCATCGAACGTGTCTGAGATAGTCTTTAGGCATTTGTGCAGAATGGTTAAGAACTGTGTATGTGTACTACGTCACGATTTTATTTTTGTTTGTACCGAAAATGACCCATGAGAACATGTGGCAACAATTAGATGCTCGTGGAGAATTCTGGAGAGAGAGAGAGAGAGAGAGAGGGGGAGTTCTAAACGTGCTAGTATGTATTAAAGGCTCTAGCAGAGAACGAAGCCCATGCAGTGACAGTAGAATGCGAATGTTGTTAGAGTGCTGCCTTGAAGTTTGAATTGATATCAAGAACTTGAAATACATTCTGCATCATTTCGACGCTGGAGATTTCTGCTGGAGATTCCTGATCTCATTTCACTGTTCCTGTGTGCGTGTCACCCGCATTCACCGCCTGAGCATCACTTTCAAACTCACGACTAACACCCATTTAACATCAACATCCAGAAAGTTCGTGACACTTGCTATCCTCGACGTCCAGATGGACTAAGTGTCCTTGCTCCGGTCTTCTGTCCGGCTCTCTTTCCTCTCTACCTCTTGACTTGTAAACCTATCATACCGTGTGTGGCACAATAATTATAGCCGTGATCTTGGTGGTGAGCCGTTAAATTCCAATACAAACAAACAAACAAAACTATATATATAATTCAATGTATTATTCTCATAAATATGAATGGCTTTTCCGCCGTGGCACCTCAAGACAAAGAAATATCTATCTTGTCAATAGACACAGGACAGAAATGTCACGCTGTATTATAAAAAATATATTATTTTCCAGTAAACATTATATTTCAATAGTAGAGTAACACGGATGCATTAATCCTTACAGTTCTGCTATAATTATTGCGCTTCTCTATTAAGAATCTGAGGTTTGAAAAGATGGGTGATTATACATCGTTAACTACTTTCATAAAATCGGTGAAGAAATGAGTAAGATATAAAAGGGTTTTAAAAATAATTACAGATAAAGGTGATGAACTCACACAGGTAAGACAAGCATTAAATAAAATTTAAAATAATAATAATAATAATAAAGTCCACAACACAAACACCGTGATTGGCTTGCAGAACGTCCAATGTGAACTTGATAACTACGGGATGACAAGGTCTACTGGGTCCTTAATTCTTCAGACTGTCGGTTGTAGATCTATAAAACTCATCATGAGTCACTGTCAAAAGCATGTATGTCATGTGGTGCGGCTAGTAAATTCATTGTCTTTCAGCCCTTAAGAATAATACAGTAATAATATTTGATATCTGTTCTCTATCAAACTGGTCAATGTTTGAGAAGCTGAACTGATTTTGCCAGAGTTTCTAAATCACAGAATCTTTGAACCAGGTCATTTTCTTCTTCACTTGACAACAATAATTTTCGACACTTTCTTGGCGGAGTTAGATATTGCCATAGTCTTTGTTTGTTTGTCTGTCTGTCTGTCTGTTTGTTTGTTCGTTTGTTTGTTTGTTTATTTGTTTTTTTTTGGGGGGGGGGGGACAAGGAGAAACAGAGGTCAAGTTGTCGATGCTTCAAACAAATTACTTATTGTTGTTGCATTTCATTTTGTTTTCTTTTGTTTTTTTTTTATTTATTTTAAGAAAGAGTTGTCATTTCTGTACCTGATATAGGCTCATAATGTTTCTTTGACGTAAAGATTATTTATTGCAGTTTTTTGTTTATAGATGTGGGGAAGAGGAGGGGGCGATCAAAGTTAGGCGAAACCCCAGTATGATAGGATATTTTGACATTCTGCCCCTATTGGTAACAGCAACTGCTGAATTTCACATAAGTCTTGTGAGGGGATCTACTGCTAAAATACATTCACAGAACTTTGGGCAGCTTACGTCTTCAGACTCAGTGGAAAGAAAGAAAGGCAATACATGTACAAGAAGATATTAGCTTACCCGATGGCAAATTTAGGCGGTAAAGCTACATAATAATGAGACTTCTTAAGGAGGCATTCAAGAAGCAATATATGAGAGAGGGCTTCATATTTCATGGCTGTTTCGATGAGTTTCGTGCAAACTGCAGATTTTCTTTTCTCCTTTTTTTAAAATTTTTTCTCGTTTTTCTTGAAACCTCTTTGTTTTTATTGTTGTTGTTGTTGCTGTTGCTTACCTTATTTTTCTATCTTCTCGAAAACTTACTAATAGGTTATCATCTTATTAATAAATTGCACCCACACACATTCCATGACAAAATAAATACAAGTGACAGAACCTTTTTATTATTCCTGTTTTATGTTTTGAGAAGAAGAAGAAGAAGAAAAAAATATAATCAATGAAAATGCGAATTTACTAAAACATTTAATGTAGCATTTTCAACAATTCATTAATAACAATTAACACAGCAACTAAACTTTTATGGTAGTAAAGTAGATTTTGAGAAACATGACAAATTCCAAGATGGCGGCCGTTTCCTTGGCAACCAGACATGCTAGCCAGTTTCCAAAGAAATAGCCAGAATCAGACAAACATGTTAATTACACGTGCACAAAGTAAAATTACCAGAGTTTAATCAAAGCCCCCCCCCCCCAACAATACAAACAGATAGAGTTAAAGCAGATTTTTTATTGTCATGCTCTCTGATCACCGAATAAGATTAGGCTATATGTTTGATTAAAGTAGTCATTTAATAAAGCCTTAATATAACGAAGAAATCATGTCGTAATAACTATGTGGATGAATAACTTGACAACAATACAAACAAGTCTAAACTAATTTCCCTTAAAGTTGTTGCCTTGGCGGGTTCCTGCTTCACTGTGTAACAGAAAAATAGACGAGAATATCGAGTTTTACAAGGTATTGTCTGTGTGATGCCTTATGACGAATTAAACTTCATATATACATTATAACCCAGTTTTATTTCCTTGCTTAATGAAAATATCTTTAAACCTAGTTTCAGTTTCTTTCAAATATTGTTACATAAATGAAAATCAATTAATAAAAAAAAAATTACCAAGGACAGTTTTTAATGTCTACCCAAGCCATATCTACGTGGCGGCGGTCAGCCCGGTAAAAGGTTGTGTAATGCCTTTCGTCATTGATGACGGAAACGTTTATAATTACACCAAACGGAATAGGTGTAAGAACAATGAAAGGAAAATTTGACAGGAGATATACTTCTGATTATAAAGTAATGTACTCAAGCAAGTCTTTTATTAGATTTGGCAGCCATATACAGCCTTCTCTAGACTCTAAAAGAACTCCAAGGAAAATGGGTATAGGGAAGCAAAAAATGGAAGAAACATGGAAGTAGGGGCACAGGAGAATGGAAAAGACATAGATATCATGGGAAAAGGTCTAGTTGGTGAGAAAAAATGTTTTTGGGTTCAAAGTTCAATCAGAAGCTCTTTGGAGAAATTTTTGCTTTAGCGGAAAAAAAAACCAACAACCTTTAAATGTGTTTTTATCAAAATGGGTTTTTTCTTTTACCACAAATATGCTATCTACTTTTTTTTATTTAAGGACCAATTTCCATGAAAGTCTACGTGAACATAGAACAAAAGAATGGAAAAAAGTCATCAGAGGGATTTTTGATAACTTTTCAAAGTTTTTGAAATTTGAGAATTGAGGGTAAAATTTTTAGAAAATCCGTGATTTTTAAATCTTTTTTTTTTTTTTTTTGTATCGATTTTAAAAATTTTAAAACAAAAATTAAGCGCCAATTATCAAAAATACCTTCTGACAATTTTTAGATATTGAATTGAAACAGATGTTTGCAGATTTTCAAGGAAATGTCCAGAATTGTGGAAGTCTATTTATAATGTGACGTAACGTTGAGTGGTAAAATCGAAGACGGCGGCCGTTGCCATGGCAACCGTGAGTGATTCCAAATTTTTAAACATTCTTTTCTTCTAATTTGACCTTGCTGAATTTGATGGTAATGGTTAAAATCCCCTCACCCCCTCCCCCTCCCGGGTTTAGAAAATGACCTCTAGGACCCCCCCCCCCACACACACACACAGTCCCTCTTAATCGGGATTAATATCCTCTACTGTTTTCAGTGGAACTTGTTCTAACTATGTCATGTTGTTCCAATTGAATTATACCTCTAGGCAAGTTTAGCAAGTACAGTTGCATTTAGTACAACATTTGTCTTTGTAGGGTAATTTACAACCATTGCCGATTTTCTAAAAATGCTTTCATTATGACTACCATTATGATGTGAAGAAAGATGATTTAGAACTGAATCGTTAAATCTCAAGTTTCTACTTTGCCACTCGCGGTATGTTATGATGAAGTAAAACGTACTAGGTGTAAAGTGAATACAACTATTCGTTGTAAAGTCCACTGGGGTGACAACGGTTGTTATTTAATAAGCCTTTCAGAAACCACTGATTAAACTTTTTGAGCCTTCAGGATATGATTTTTTATTTAACTACTTTTTAAAATTTTATACCCATCCCAACAATGGATGTGTCAGTACCTCCATCTCAGGTGATATCCAAATGTTTGAAATTATACAACAGATCGTGTGAATTCGATGGCCTATCAGAAAGCCACTCTGTGAGCATAGAAAATTCTCCTTTAGCGAATAAAGAGTTTTCCATCAGGTACACCTGAGATCATACTGCGTTTCTTCGTCAAATAGGGAAATAATTGATGAAATTTGCAAAATGTCAAGATATTCTGATGTCAGTGAAAACGTGAAACTGTTTAGTGGTATTCGTATGAAAAAGTTGTCCTCCCACTTTCAAATGTCGCCGAAATGGCGTCAAGTCTTTCTTGAGAATAAAATTTCTATGAGGAAGATAATAACTTGCTTTAAAGAAAGGCATTAGATATAATTTTTTTCTTCCTTTTCTTTCCAAGGTCCAAGGGCCCCCGTCTGTCACCCCCCCCCCCCCCTCACCATCTTTACACTCTTAATCTACCCTAATTCATAAAAGATGAAGGAGTCGACCATGGTAATACTGGAGGAGAGAATATTATTATCGTACTCCGCAACATTTTATCCGGGTCCGTTCTCACCAAGGAATAAGGCAGTACAAGCAATAAAAGCGACGAAACCCTAAACTTAAATATTTCAACCAAGTATTGGGGAAATTGAAGACAGAAAAAGAAACCTCGAGACTTCAGCGGTATTTGCGACTGACGTTTTCACAAAGAAAGCCAAATAGGAAAAAGTAAAAAACAAACAAACAAACAAACAAACACAAAAGCAAAAAAAAAAAAAAAACCAAAACAAATCCAGTCTGTACAAATATGTGGGAAACTTCCCTGACCTGGACATTTTCCTCACGGGGCCAGAGGCATGCATGCGATATTTAAAGGCCACTCTAGGAAAGTAGACATAACGGTGATCTGTATGAAAAACATAGGAAAATGCAATAATGATACTAATTTGAGAAAACAAATCGTACTGATGCACCGTTAATCTCACGTCAAATATAATGTCATAGACCATAGTAATATACTGGATTCATAGGGGTTTACAATCCACCCAGAAAAATTCGTTTTAAAACTGACACTGAAAATATAAACCTCAGAAGGAACGCCCAGGGTGAAAGAAGTCAGAATAAAAAAGCATACGATCAGAGGAACTCCGGTCTTGACAAGAACTTTGATTTCCACCTTCCTGATAGAGGAAAACGTCCACTGTACTAAAGGATTTTTTGAGATAGATAAAGAAGTTCACTAAAAGTGAACGGCGGATAATGGAGCCGGATTATGAAGCTCTCCAAGTGACGGGGCATTCTTATGATATCCCATGGTGAACTACATGTGATTTTAACAAGTGATGCAAGAATTAGAGGTTGGGGTGTTTTCTGCAATGGAATCAGAAAAGTTCGAGCACGGACAGTACAAGAGCCCCATCAATGAATTAAAACTGCTTGGTGCTTTCCTTGCATTGAAACCTTACACCATAATGGAACACAATCGTGTTACGATAGTTCTGGACAACACTATAGCTGCAGTATTATTATTTAAATTAAACAGGCTCTGGAAAATCAAGCAAACTCAATGATTTTGACTAACAATAATGCAAATGTTGCTTTGAGGAGCATTAGTGGTTATGTGCAGCCCAGATTGCAGACATATACCTCAGATACGTCTTAAACTGATCATTGATATAGCATGATAATGATAAATAATTGATGTGACACAAAGAGCCTGAGTCAAAATATCATTGTTAACTAGCAGAATTATTCCACTGATTTCCTCACTCACAAAGACGCTGTATTCTGTCTTTGCCATGTTTCCTCTTCTAATGAAATATTTAGTGACTTTTGCTTAAAGTATCTCTTGACTTGATTTAAAGAGTATTTATGGAAATCTCGATTATAAAAACAATATAGCTTGATAGTTAATTATAAATAAAATATAACACACAATTATAAATAAATAAACACACACACACAGTGCGCAGCCACCAAAGATTAGGTCACAGATTGATGGAAATATCTCCCTTTAAATGTGAGAATATCTCTGTCAACTCAAAGTCAACTCCACACTTTACAATACCAGAACATCGGCGGTAACCCTCTCAGTATGTAAAAGCACCCAGGGCTGTGAGTTAAATTCCCTCTTCGCCACAGTATAAGGCAATGAAGTAAGGTAATGTTTGTGTGCTGCCTTAATCTAGTACAACAGTGACCGCCGAAGGAGTAATTTGATATAATTTGTGGAAGACAGCATCTGAGGAAATCTAAAAATATTGAAACCACCAGTTCCTCACTGTCATTTCTTCAACTAAATAAGATGATAGATTTTGTTGGTGATGAAAAGTTGAATGGAACTCTTTGCGTTGTATAGTGGAGAAATATATAGGTAATAGGCAGTTACTGTTAGAGTGGCCTTCAGATTGTGTATAGTTCAAACAAAGCACTGGAAAAAGTATGTAGTCATCAAGTTTTCTGAGAGATAAGCATTCAACAGATCCGTCATTAAGGAAGTAAGGAAACTAAAAGCAAATATCCCCTCTCCTTACTATAAACATTAGAAACATCTGTAGATGGGGCAGGGGGATAAAGGTACTAACTGGAATTTGCAGAGGACACTTAAATATGAAATGATGAGATTTGATATGAAATTAGATGGTCCATACAGATTATCGAGCCAGGTGAGACGTAGAGCTTCCTCTCTGTACTTGTCCGACAGTTTTAGCTAGATATCAATAGCGCCACTGCAAGGTAAGTAGATAACACTGAGTACAAGGGACGCAGCGCGAACCAGATGATGTAAAAGCAAACTGGTAACCTCCCATGAGCTGATCATTCAAAAAATTCCCACTGCCGGTATTTGCTCTTCGTGGCGACCTCACATCACATCCACTTTACATAACCTTCAACGGTTACTTACGGAGGTAAGAAATGAATTCAAATTCCCCGCGTATATTAACATTTGATAATGGGAAGACTTTCAGCATTTGTTTCGATATCATATTGCCCAATAGTATAAGGTAAAGCATTGTTTTTCTGAGATTGGCTAAAGTGTGATAAATTGGAGTGACGACCTCAAAGGAAGCCAAAACAGCTAACACATTAAAATTAGAATCTAATATCTTGTTAGAAAGTACTTATTCAAAGCTTTATGTGTATTGCATGGAGTTGTTTTAATGAATGTCCGCTTTTGTAGCGATTATGTTTAATCTCGGAGTTTATTTACATTCTGGGTAATATCATTTATCAGTAATTGAATTTGCAGGCACTATTATAAAATTATTGTTAATTGAGGTACTATGTGGTGTCCATGCGTTTCACCGAAAAGACCAAAATAATATTGATATAACATTGATTTATAGAGTGTTCATGTGCATTTGAGTGTGCACGTGCATTTTATCTGGTAGAATTAATGTTGTGTTATGACGACATAAAAAAATGAAATAGGCATTTAGGAACAAAGCTGCGTCAAAACCAATACCTCTAAAAGTGAAGCTCTAGTGACTTACAAGGTGTTGATTACTACCTATAGTGAAACGGAGCGAAGAAAAAGAATCTTGGTATCACACAACGTGGCGTTTTTACAACACAATATCAGACAGGGGTCATTTCCTTCAACAAATAATACAATGTGAGAGAAAAAAAAAATAAGTTTATTATGAAACAATTCGATGTCACAGATTCCAAATATATACACAAAATATCCACTTAAAAAAGCAAAACAAAGAGGTTAATTCAAGGTTGATAAGGAACTCTCCGTCGTGAAAAACACACGCTTGTTATGATGAACAACATGTTTATGGAGATAAGGCTCACATCTACAAACATAATAGTATACACAAAGAGAAGTGCTTTGAAAGAATAAGCCAACTTGAAAGAAATACCCGCACTACCTTGCTTTCAAACTTTTACGCTAAAACGCCGATATAATCTTCAGTATTCTCTGTGGACATAGAAAATATGCATTTCAGTCATTAGGAAAGAACTGCACTTTAAAGAACCAATCAAATACGTCTGTTGTTATCAGTAAAAACATTTGATAGAAATTATTCACTTACCATTCTTGTTGTTTAAAATCAATGTGAACAATTTCAGCACTTAATACTTTATTTTTTTTGGTCATTATCGTAAACATATTATGCTCAATAAATTGTGACTTTTCAAATCATCTTGATGTTCATAATCTAGATACAGATTTCCAATAAATTCTGCCAACAATCTGTGAAGATACATCACGTAATTTTAGAAATCTTCCCAACAGTCGATATAAACTGTTACCATCTGCGCCGTATCCTGCAGCTCGGCTGTGACCATGAAAGAGAATTACAGTGCATGATGATAATAATATAGATTATCTTTGTAGATAGATGTTAGATCTTTCAAAAGTACTGGTTTCTCCATCTGTAGAGTAATTTTCTTATTCTCCAGTTTCGGACATGAAAAGTTTGTTTCAGTGAGTGGGGCATGGTGTTTTGTAGATTCTGTATGATTATGATTATCCTCAAAGACATTCTTTTCTAGTTTTGCTTTTTAATTTACATGAATTTATTAGACATTGAACAATCAACCGAGAAGACTGCCTTTAGCGATGTAGCTTGATTCATTCGCTTACATGAATCTATATCGCCAGAAACATTCTCTCTCCGTCCTTCCCTCTTTCTATGACATACTACCTCTCCCTCTATCTCCTAATATGTTCTCTCTCGACAATTCAATCCTTTGACATATCCTCTGAACCTTTGTGTTTAATAAAGAAAACTGCTAACATCTCAACTTAAGTATAATTTTTTTTTTTTTTTATCATGGGATCAGCAACAAAAACACGCCGAAAATATGCTGCTAAATGAGGTCTTAGCACACAACTCAAACTGATTTAAGTACACATTAATTATAGAAATAAAAATGTCTTAGTTCAAAATAAATATCTGTGTTATAAAAAAGAAATTGACAGATAGTTCAGAAATCATACAGAAATCATTTTCGTTGACCAAGAGATTACTGCAGGTCTACGATAAATACTTCCACTAAATATAGACTTAGAGACAAAGTCATGAGACAAAGGAACGCAAACGCGAGTCATCTCCAAACATAACTCGAGTTTTATTCTCACATGCATGCCAAATATTTTCTTTGTCATTCGCGAACCAGTACAGCCTTCCTGAGGCAAACACAATCGATTGCTAATGCATGTAAAGAGGAATTTATTTTCTCTTCCAGAAATAGGTTAATTTAACAGCAGAGAAAAATCGCGATAACCTCCACGAGAAGGATGCAACACGTATTTAGAACGTAAGTTAAAAGCATAAACAGATGGAGGCAGGAGGAGCTCTTTGTTTGAACTTAAACACTCATGACTTTGTTTCAAAGAAATATGATAACGAGAACAACAGCAGCAAGAGCGAACAAAAACAAAATAAATAAATAAATAACAAAAACAAGCAGCAACAACACTAAACAAACAAAGAACAACAACAACAACGACAGAAGCATCAACAGCAGCAAAAACAACAACATGTATAAAAGATAACAAACAATGGCAACAAAAGCAGGAGGAGAAAACAGGAGCAAACAAAAAATGCAAAGGTCTGTGCATCTTTGACCTTTAATTCGGCGTTTTTTTGTTTTTTTTTTTCCTCTCGTACAGGAAGTGATATTGAAACAGGTCCGAAATATGATAAGTCCAAAACAAAACAAAACAACAACAAAAAAAAAATCTAACATTTTTTGGATATATTGTCTAAAATAGACAAAATACCAATAAAAAGAACCTGTCGAGAAAAAAAAATAATCACTGTTGAAACATTATTGATTTCATTCAATTTTTTTTTTCATATGTAGGCAATCTGTATTTCGACTCAGCGTTGTATTCATCCCAAAATGCAATGCCTCGTTAGTAAAGATATCGTTGAAACTTTAAACACCTATAGATAAATCAACACTTTATGTCCATGGGAAAGAAATTAATAATTTATGTTACCATCATTTTTTATTTTCAAATTCCTGTGACCATTTGGTGCTTAAACTTTATGTCTGAGGATTGGATAACGACAAAGAACTCACCTGAAGATCACATTCCGATTCTGTAGCATGCAAAGCGTGTTGCTTCTTACAAACAGGGACAGATTCTGTTTTGGATGGTCTGCAGTCGGGGATCAGGTAGTGGGCAGGGCACACCAATTTGGACGGAAGTCCCACCAGAACATTGTACACATCACTGACAGAACATGACCAACATTCATTCGTAAACTATCTACACAGCCCAAAATGGACTTTCTCAACGAGACCGGGCAGGGCGTATCTGTCCGATACCTTTCACAACCCTTGAGACGAGTGTACCCCACGGCATTGTTTGTTTGTTTGTTTGTTTCGACTATATAAGTGATTCCAGGGAGACTAGTTCCCTAAGTAAAGTTTAGTCATTTTTTTTTCTACATGATTTTTACACTGATCCTTTTACCACAGTCCACAATCCAGTGAAATTAAACACCCTTATCTCAGAAGTCTCAGAGCTATGTGGCTCAGGTTTTGACACCAATAGGATCTGATAACAAGATGACAGCGCCCAAACTAATGTATGGTGAGGAAGAAGTTGTTGAAATGTTGATGGAGGGCGGTTCTGATCAGAAAGATGCCGTTGTATTTGAGACTTTGACTCCAAAAAGGATTACCTGAAGATGTTTTATAGCCATATAGGTGGTTGTGTGAAGAATTTCAGATTAATATGTGTGTGGAATATGACTATTTTGGTCCCCCCTCACCCCCACCCCCCCCCCGAAAAACAAATGTACCCTCCTCCATAGATTCCATAGAAAAAAAATATTGGTTAGAGGTACAGATATCATTCTTGCCATCTGGTTGTTTCCAACTATTAAAGTGCAAAGATTAAAAATAAACAAAACAAAGCAAAACAAAAACAAACAAAACGTAACCAAAACCTTTGGATTCTATCTTAGTTACTTCTTAATAACTTTTGTTTTTGAAAATACTCTAAAAGGTGTGGTCTGCGATTCAAATATTTCAATTTTAAACTTTTCAATATTAAGACATTAAGAGAGGACAAATGGGTAGCTACAATCTTTATGTAATTTGAAATGTATTTTGTTTTATAAAACAGTCAAATTCATAATGTTACAGTAATAATTATATAATAATAAAGCATTGATCATATGCATCTATGCTGCTCTTCACTACGATGTCAATATTGTGACATAAGAATCATACTTCGATGATAAAAAGATAAACCAAAGTCAGCGGTGGTATATAACTGAACTGACTGTTACATGCCAGCAGGGCCCAGCTTTAGTTACTCAGAAGCATTTAGGACAATTCTATTCCAGCCAGCCAGCAATCAGATCTATTGACGGCATCAAGTAAGAAGCATGAAACATTGTTGTTGGATTGTCGACGAGTTTGTCAGAGAGCGGACAAGAGAAGACTTGAGCAAAATCGCCACTACAACACCATCGAGGATGTTCCACAGGAGACCACTCAAGATGCCCTACTTTCCCAGGATAGCTGGTAGAACGCATTTTTGCAAGGAGTGCTGGAGATCGGAGAGAATGCTGTCCACCAAAAACGTTTTATTTCATTCCGACATGCTGCTATCTCTTAAAGAAATCAACTTCATCACAGCATTTCACAGTTTTAGAACAAGATATACAAGTTTTATACAATTATTTGTCTAGGCATTAAATTTGTTTTTGTTTTCAGCAGAAGAGATTATTGTCACGAGTTCTCAGTGTTGAGTAGATGTGGTCGTGATTTATAAGTGGCGATCAGGCGATGGATGCGAACGAGACTCACACAATAGCGGAGAAATGAAAACAAGAGTCCTCCAAG
>JBCAUA010762651.1:0-14946 GCA_038406235.1 Peronia verruculata | reverse complement strand
TGTGTGTGTGTGTGTGTGTGTGTGTGTGTGTGTGTGTGTGTGTGTGTGTGTGTGTGTGTGTGTGTGTGTTGGGGTTTGACAGCACATTAGCAAGATCACTGCCATATTGTGTTAAACATGGTAAAATACATGCACACATCAAGAGAAGAAAGGAAAAAAGAGCGAAACAGAGGACAGGAGCAAGGAGGGAGAAGAGATGGAACGTGAAGGATGGCATTCCATGGTAGACATCCACCGATAGCTTGCTTTCACTGTCTGCAGGTGTTTGTTTTTCCTAAATCTTTCAGTTCTGAGATACGAGGATTATCTCGGTTTTTGCCTGTATGTGGGAGCAAAGGTTTGTTATGTATGGGGAGGGGGGCAGCATTAATATAAAAACGGCTATATTTCGTTTGGCACGTTTATGAGTAAGAGAAAGGCCTGCCTGAGATACGAAGAACAGGTTGTTTGTGGAAACAGCGGTATACTACTGTTGAATGCTTCATAAATATACGTATCAAAACGGTAGGCCTAGGCGGTCATCGACCAATACATTCCACTAAATATTTACTCAAATATTACATCACTAAATAGCTACTCAAAATTTACAACAGAAAAGTGTGGATTTATTAACAGACTGACTGAATCCCAATTATCTTGCAACCTTATGCTCGGAGATCCGATGGATTTTGTTTCCCACCTGTATGGCAGGTCTGTCCTTACACTTGATCTTTGCCGCTCATTCTCAAACCTCACTATGTTTATTCTTCTGTTGTCATGTTGGCTGGTAGTAAAGTCTATCTGCCAGGAAACAAAGATCGTCAATGGACATGTGACTTAATGAGACATTTCGTATTCGGTCACAAGAGATTTTGACTCAGACGGCGACAGGAGACACACAGAAAAACTGCCGCTGAGAACCTCTCTAAGGACGACCTGTCATAATGCTCGCTCTTCTGCACCTTTAGATCAACAAATAGAAGGCACGGCTCAACACCATCAATAACTCGTCTAACTGAAGCGTCCAAAGAAAAGAATGTGAATAAAGTTTTAACACTTTTTTTCACAGAACCCCTCTATATCAATCTAAACTTGCATTTCAGAGTTAACTTTGATGAAACAGAATGAATAAAAGAACAAAAATTGTAATTAATTGGCATGGCCTTATAAGAATGTACACGGACTAACAGGAGTAATTGGCCATTTTCTCACTAAATTCAGCTGTAGCAATAGATCATCCCCCACTAACTTTAATTGCTAATATTTAACCTTCTTTTTTAGTTAGAACAACCCATTTTTCACCTACACGAGGAGAAATGAATAACCTTCATAGTGATACCAACAACTTCATTATTATGCTCAAAATTAACGAGAGCCTGATTTCATCGTGTCCTATCTCATAGAACAGATGGAAGTATAACACATAAATGAAACTGGAATCTATTACTGAAATCGTCAAGACGCAGCTGTCTTGGTTGTCATATCTCACCGCTGAGCTCAAGGCCCATACTCATATCTGTATAAGACTGGGAACAAAAAGCAATGCAACAGTAATGCTATAATTGTGTAGTTACTGAGAGTACAACACATAACACTGGGTAACAAGATTTTGGTAACGGGCAAACAGATATGTTTACTTTATGTTTTCTGGTGCTCTGATTTCAGTTCTGAAAACCTTTTTCGCCTATCATGCCACAGATTTCAGTTATTGGTAATTTTATGTCTACATTTTTTAATGCAATATTCAATATATTGTCTAGCAATACCCCCACCTTTAAAATGAATATAGAAATGAAGCAATAAGTAAAATAGAGGCATACAAGTACTGAAGACCTGAGAATTGCGTTCAAAGTGCAGTCAAGCTGATGCAATAAAGGTGATATATTGCAATTCAATGGGGCTATTGTTTCATTGTTGCCACAGCGTGGCTCTTCTTCATTTATGTTATTTATTGTTTGATAAAACAATAAGCACTTAATTAACAGGCTGTATAAAACATCTTGACAATTTTTGTGAGATATGTGGATACTTTGCTTAGCAAGATCAGCAAAAAAGCTGACAAGTGAAGTGAAATTTGCTTTATACATTATTTTGGATATAAAAATTGACGATAAAAAACATGGGCAAATTATGTGAGTTTCATGACTTGCTATTCTGGAACATTGAAGTTATTTTATGGTCAATGACATAAAATTGCTTTTGCTGTACCCATCATTTGGCGTGAACAAACAAATCAAAACCTGACTGTTACTTTTGCATGACGTGAACTGTAGATTTCTGAAAGAAAAACAGGTCAGGATATTGTATACTCAAATTGCCGATCAGCACTGAAATCAGTGCCTCATGCATGTTGAAGACGATCCTGGACCTCTCCCCCCTTAAGGCCTGCTAAATGATAGCAATAGTACTGATGATGAATGTTTTAATAGTGTTGCTGAGAATGAGGAAAAATTTGAAGCAGAAATTGGTGAAAAGATGCCGCATTTGATATATCACGAAGAGATGACTTATTTAGAGACGTTTTCTTGTCCATAGAAAAGGCTGAGGTGCTCTCCTCTCGGGTATAGTAATGGAATCTTTTACGAAAAGGCACCAGAATAAATGTGTTTTCTAATTGTCATACAAATTTTGCATTCTATTTTTAAATGGAGAACGATATTTGCTTCTGTAATATTAATGGTCTTATGCACACGTTTTGGCAGGATCATGTCCCAAAAATGAATTTAGCCTTTTTATATATTCAAGCAAGGCCAAGGTTAAAGCTGTACCGTTAAATGATGGCAACATTAGGCCTTCTGTGTTATTGGCACAGGCAATGGGTTGAAAGTAAACGTATGAGTGAATGGACCTTTTTCTAATCTAAGATGTGTACGCAAAAAAAACACCTAGCGACATCTGTGGTGATCTCAATGTAATATCTATACTTCTTGGAGTGCTGATAGAGTAATAATTTCTGTTTAGTGAGCCTTTGGAAATTTAGTGATGACGCCAGTCATTACATTGGAAAATAATGAGTGATCATGTAATTAGCAGTTACAATGATCAGCATATGCCTGAAGTAAATCCACAGAAAGTGTTCCTGCCTTCAATTCACATAAGACTGGAATTAATGAAGTAGCTTGTCAATGCATGGACAGAAATGGAGACGGATTTCAAAACCGCAATGAGAAATATGGAGGCTACAAAAGTAAAGGAAAACTAAAAGAAGGAATTTTTGTGGCATCTGAAATTCGTGAATTGTTGGCTTATGTTTCATTTAACAAAAAAAAAAAAATCAATCCACTTGAGCCTGGTAAGCATTTTGTTAGCTTGTGAAGAAATTTATGGGAAATTACAGAGCAGACAACTATACTGATTTGGTGGAAAGCCTGATGAAAATATATCCTCAGTTAGGAGCTCGAATGTGTCTCAAACCTTCTGTACCTACTGACTTTTTTCCTTCCAATTTTGGAGATGTCAGTGATGAGCACGGTGAAAGTTATAAAAGTGACGGAAAACATATCAATACAAGCTTAACCCCAGTATCAAGATAAATTACTTTTTGTTTCTTTAATAAAAAAACGGACAAACCACACACGGCAACGTCCAAGAGCCTCAAGCACTTCTGATATATTCAAAGGATGTATTATACATTTTGTCAGTTCTACCAGTGTTTTAATAAAATTATCTCTCGAATCTCTGTCAGTTTTGTAGCACTTTGAAATGTCCCAAATAGTGATTAAAATTGATCTGTGGTTTACTTTTATTCTCAACGATATTTCTACTTTTTATGGTGGTAGGAAAACTCCTCAGGTGGAGCGAGACACTTGACGCTCTTCAGAGGAAGAGTGGGTTCTTTCATCAGATGTTCCGGCCTTTAACTTCTTCACATCTTCTAGAACCCCGGCCATACCAGGGTCATGACTCCCGATGTCCGTCACCTACCTTTTTTCCCCCTCAGGGATTCTGGCGGGATTTGAACCGGTGCTGTTGTGATTATAGTCCAGTGCTCTACCCACTACGCTAATCGTGCCACTGTTTTTATGGCATAACTTATTCTATTTAAATCTACCGTCTGCATCGAGTGGTGTAGGGGACGCCTCATTCCTTTTACACCAGATCCAACAGGAAGAGTTCTCTGCTGCTGTTGCTAGCTCACGTAGGGCACGTCTAATATTTCGGCCACTTAAGTTGAGCTTCCTTAGTAGAGAATATACCGTCGAACCAACATAGCCCCTTTCTCCTTCTACCGCGATATGCTCGCCTTCATTCCGGCTTTACGTAAAATCTGTAAGGAGATCTTGGTACTTAGCCATCTTATACTCGTGCTGCTCTTCCATGTTTGTCTCATAAGGAACAGTTAGCTCGACAAGGATGTACGCCTTCGCAATCTTCGAGCGAAGCACTATGCCCGGCCTCATTCCTGACTTCTTAATTAATTCGGGATATTCTCCCCATCCTGGCAGATCGGTTACTATGTCCGAGTCGCCGGCTCCCTCAAGTATGCCACGCACTGGAGTGTTGCAGGGGATCTTGGTGGGAATACTTGTTGACTCTTGGACGAATGTATTTTCCCAGGATTCATCTGGTTTCTCCGGCTTTGTCAGTGCCGATGCAACCGTTCTTGCCAGCACTTCAAACACATTATAAACAAAGCGATTTAAACACCGGTGTTAGACATAGTCTGCTAGCCTCCAGCACCACTCGAAGGCCGTAACTATAATCATGTTTACAACAGTCAGCTGATTGTGGTCTACGTCATCAGTCATGTGGGTGCTGTAAGAATAAAGGAAAATTAAAAGTTACGGCTGCCGTAAACCTAGCCACGGCGAAAAAAAAAAATACCCCCCCCCCAAAAAAAAACAACAACAACAACATCAGACTAACACTGCCGCACTTGCCATACACTTTGAGATGCAGGGCAATATCCGGCTATCCCAACCCACATCTCCATATTAAAACAATTGCTTGGGTCCTCACGAATGAATGAGTATCTTTACCTGCGACAAAACATATTATTATAAAAGGCTTTTATGGAGTTCAAACTACTGAAAATATCCGCATGAAAATCATTGCACGAAGATCTGTCTTTCTACGTACATAATACCAGGTTTGAAAGGATACCCGACTGTAGACAGTGACTGATATTATTTGATTGATAAGGATGTGAGCGCCTAACAGGAAGCTGCCTTGAATGCTTCTCAGGAAGCTGAGAACGTTTATGGGTGTCTTTTTTGGGTCTGTCGGGGTAATAATAGATTGTAAGGCGCTTGGAGCCTGTGATTACGGAGATCAGCGCTATATAAATACTCTCTTTTGTTATTATTATTATTATTATAATGCCTAAAAAGATTACTATGTCTGACGATATTTTGAAACGTTGATAAAAATTGAATAAAAAACTCGCGAGATGTACGAATTGTACGTTCGACAGACTGACACATTCACAACATTAACCACTTTTTCTTTGAGTACCATTCAGTTTAATCATCCAAAATAAGCTTACACGTACATGTACCAATATCGAGTTGAGCACCCCTGCCATATAAGCTTACATTAAGTCACACGGCAGTATCGGTTTGATTTAATTTTTTTTTTTTTTTTAAATCTCCTACAAGGGCCTACCCGTCGAGATAATCTCCATGACTATCAGGTTGAAAGACGTGTTTCAGAACGTAAAACAAGGGCTGTGGGTTCTCTTCTCTTAATAATGAAGTAAAAGAAGTGATTAACCAAATAATAATAATAATAATAATAATAAATAAATAAATTAATAAATAAATAGATAAATAAATAAATAAATAAATAAATAAACTTCAGTCGTAGGAATCACTACATTGAACTGCTGATAATATAACCATTATCATCGTTCGATAAAAACGTCTTTCTCTCTATCATTGCTCTCTTACGCAGATACAGCCGTTCTTTCAGTCTCTCTGTTATATAATCCCTTACTCAGATTCCTTACTTTTGTTCTCTCTCCCTTACGCAGGTACAGCCTTACTATCGTTCTCTCTGTTATATCTCCCTTACGCAGATACAGCCTCACTATCGTACTCTCTGTTATATCTCCCTTACGCAGATACGTCCTTACATCGGCTACTGCCCGCAAGAAGACGGACTTCACTCCAATCTGACGGCCCGGGAGATGCTGTACCTGTACGGGAGGCTGCGCGGTATCCAGGAATCTCGGCTTCACGAACTAGTCAGTGCCACATTGGAAATCTTTTCATTGATGCCACAGGCTGATCGGCCGGCAGAGTGCTACAGGTCAGGGCTTTTTACTTGTTTTATTAGTTTGTAATTGTATGTATTGTATTTCACTCTTTTGTATTGTTTTAATAAATAACAGACAAAATATACACAGAAGGACTGACAGACGCGTAGATGATGCCTGGCTGGCTGGACGGATGGATGGATGGATGGATTGATGGATGGATGGATGGATGGATGTTTGGATGGATGGATGGATGAATGAATGATGGCGGTATGGATAGATGGATGAATGAATGAGGGCGGTATGGATAGATGGATGGATGGATGGATGGATGGCTGGCTGGATGGATGAAGGGATAAATAGACGGATGGATAGATCGATGAATGAATGAATGAATGAATGAATGAATGAATGAATGAATGAATGAAAGGATCGATAGATTCAGGGATTGATAGAGGGATGGATGGATAGATGGATGGGTGGATGGGTGGTGGATGGATGGATAGATAAATGTATTGATGGATGGATGCATGCATGGATCGCTTTCTTTCTAATAGTTGCTCTGGTCCTTCATTGCGCCATTTCTTCATCTTTCATTATAATCAACACCAACAACAACAACAACAACAATGAATTGTGTTACGTGTTTTCCTCAGGAGCTGTACGTTTTCGCTCAATTTAGGGAAGATGGAAAAACACCCATGAAAATGATTGGATACATCAGTCAATGGAATACTATTGCTAACTATTTTCTCTCAGAATTAGAATGATTATGGCATTTAGCTGGAAACTCACATAATATGGAGATGAAGGAACACAGAAAGTGACTGATTTACTCATGAAAACATAAATAAAGTTAATAGATAATAAATAAATAAATAAATAAAGAAAGAAAGAAAGAAAGAAAGAAAGAAAGAAAGAAAGAAGGAAAGAAAGCATGCATGAATAATGAATAGATGATTACATGAAGAAATTAATACAAAATCAATAGAAAAATCGAGTTGATGTTAATTTAATACTGTTGTGAATGAATAAAAGAATGTAATGGGTAAATGTTTAAAATTTTATTTCTTTCTTACATAAATTTTTACTTTCTTTCTTTCTTTATTAAAAGAATGTGAGCTCACTAGGAAATGAATAGCTATCAAGATGTCATTCTTGTAAACCAGTTGACAGAAAATGAGTGTTTTGGCGAAATCATTGAATGAGTGAATGAATGCAAGAACGAGTAGATAAGAAACAATCAAATGAATGAAAAAGCGAGTTGAATGAATGAATGAATGAATAAATGAAAAATCAAATAAATAAATGAATCAAATAAATCAACGAATCAAATAAATGAATGAATGAATACATGAATCAATCAAATAAATGAATCAATCAAATAAATGACTATCAAATAAATGAATCAATCAAATGATTGAAAGAATGAATGAACAAATGAATGAATAAATAAATTAAATAAATGAAAGAATGAATGAAAAAATGAATAAATAAATGAATCAAATAAATGAACGAATCAAATATTTAAACGAATGAATAAACACAATGAATACATAAATCAATCAAATAAATGAATAAATCAATTGAATAAATGGATGAATGAGTAAACAAATGAAAAGATGAATGACTCAATAAATGAATGAAAGAATCAACACATGAATAAATGAATGACTCAAATAAATGAATGAATGAATGAACAAATGAATAAGTGAATGAATCAAATAAATGAATGAATCAAATAAATGAATGAAAGAATCAACACATGAATAAATGAATGACTCAGATAAATGAATGAATGAATGAACAAATGAATAAATGAATGAATCAAATAAATGAATGAATCAAATAAATGAATCAATCAAATAAATGAATGAAATCAAATAAATGAGTGAAATCAAATAAATAAATGAAGAAATAATTGAAAGAATTGATTGAAAAGCATCTTTGCTATCACTTCCCTGACAGACCTAACGCCAAAAGAAAGCTGTCCACTGCTATTGCCGTTCTGGGAGATCCAGGCGTTCTGTTCCTTGACGAGCCAACCCTAGGCATGGACCCCGAGGCCAGGAAGGCTCTGTGGCATGTCTTACTCAGAATGCAAGAAGTCAAGAGAAGAACAATGGTCGTGACATCAAACTGGTCAGTGGTCATTCTGGTTTGATTGTGCGAATATTGGCTTTGTTTGTTAAGAACACTACGCGAGCTTAGTTCCTTGTTGCCCTATCTCCATTTTTCCACATTTTAAGAAAATTGATGAGTTGTGTTTCGCAACAGTTTGTGTACATAGGAGCAGGGCCGGACTGGCTCGAAAAATCGGTCCGGGAGTTTTACCAATTTAACCGGCCCACCTGGGACATACAAGTCCCTACCGGCCCACCGGCCCACTGACGCACCGGCTCATCGGGAAACTCCCAAACTCTCGAGTAGCCAGTCCGGCTCTGCATAGGAGATAGCACAAAATGATTTTCAAAAAATACCTGTTTGGACAAGTGATAAGTGGAATGACTACAGTATATGGTAGATTTACTATGCCTTGTTTACATGACATATATATCTCCAAATCGGCCAAAACGGAGATAGGACAACAAAGAACTGAGCTCACGACTACACTTACCAAATACAACAGAAATGTTCCATGGGGAAAAGTGTAGTGGCATGAGCTTATCCATATTGTCAGAACCCCCCCCCCCCCAAAATCCCTTGCTTTCGTGATGAGTTCTTGGACATCCCACATATCTGCAGTGTAACCCTAACCCAAAGTCATTAATTTTAATATCCAAACCCTAATTTATTAATGGATGCAGTCAGTTTCTTGGTTGGTTGGTGGATCAGATGTCTGTGCTGAACTGTTTTTTTTTTTTTTGGTTTTTTAATATAATATCATTTTTAAATTAATAAAAATTCATGATTTTTGCTTAATGTCCTTCACTTCTTATTTCCCCTCTCTAACATTGAAGCTCAACTTGTATCGCAACATGACGAGTGTGTCTTGGTATTGATGCATTGAAAATTTGCCATGTTCATTTGTAGTTGTTTTTGTCCGTGCATGCCTTGATGTTCTCTCTCCTCATTATGTCCTTCACTCTATCCTCCTCCCTGCAAATAGCTCATATTCGACTGAGCGAAAACCTGGAAATCCCAGCCGGAATTTTTGTACCCCTCTGCTAAAAAAAAAAAAAAATCCACTCACTGATGCTTGTTACCGCTCCACCACGAGATCCGAGAGAAATTGTCACCGGTTCCGTGCATTTTTATATGTTTTCCTTTGGCAGTGTACACACTAAAATTAGACAGGGATTTCCAGCCGTTCGCTTTGTTGGAACAAATAAATAGATTTGTTTTGACCAAGCGAACGGCTGGAAATCCGCGTCTAATGTTAGTAGGAGGGTACAAACACAGCAAACTGTTCACTGTACTAACATAGAAAAACATATTAAAATATACGGGAACGGTGACAATTGTTCTCGGATCTTGTGGTGGAGCAGTAACAAACATCAGAGAGTATTCTATTTCAAGCAACAAAACATAAGTGAGTATTCTATTTCGAGCACGGGGGTACAAACACTTCGCTGGGGTATTTTCAGGTTTTTGTTTAGTCGATTATGAACTATTCCCCAACGCTGATTCACCTTGTCCACAGCATTGAGGAGCTGGAATTTATGTGCACCAGGATGGGCTTTCTGGTGGATGGTCATCTAAGAGCTTTGACCACACCGTTCAACCTACATACCAAGTACACAGTGGGTCACACCGTTGTTGTCTACCTGAACACTTCAGACTCGGGAGAGGAGGACAAAATCAAGGCCTTGGTGTACTACATTAACCTACGTTTACCTGAAGCTGTGGTGAGCAGAAAATCAACATTTTTTGGTATCTGCATCTCTTTATTTAATGTGGGATCTTTTCAATGAGGCTTGTTTTTGACCAGCTCTGTAACTTCCCATCGGTCAGGCAGAACTGGTTTTAAACACACGCTATATCGAAGTAAAAGCTTACTTTTTTTTTCTTGTCTTTTAGAGGAATGTTTACAACGACAGATTTTATTATTATTATCATTATTATTATTATTATTTTTTTTTTTTTTAGAAAAGAATTAAAATAATAACAATTTGACAATTATCTAAAACTATGAAGAAAATAATTATAACACCATAAATTTCTCAGAATATTTTACGATGTGCATTTTAAGCACAAAGCGAAAAAAAGATTCCTCCACTTTTTATTGTGTTTGTTAACCACTTGTGACTGACAAAGGACAAAAATGGAGCAGGTCAACAAATTAGCTCCCAGTTTGTTTTCTTTGTTTGTGTTGGGGTTTGACGGCACATCATACCATCACCGCTATATTGTACCAAACACGGTAAGATACATTTAAACCTCAAACGGTTCGATCAAGTATACAGGGGGAGAGAGTAAAGAGCGGGACGGAAGACAGGAGCAAGGAGAGAGGGAGAGAGAGATGAGATTGCCACCCCTGCAATGTTGAGAATGGCATTCCATGGGAGACATTCCCTCGATAGCGGACTTTCACCGCCTGTAGGTGGTAGCAAAGAAGCTACTTATACACCCCAGGCCCTCGCGGGAGGAGTTCTCAGTAAAATGAAATGCATTGAAACTTGGTCCATTTCTCTCCTTGTCCTCCTGGTTATTGCCGTTACAATAAAATTATTAATGACCTATATGAGATGCGACACGATAAAATCAGGCTCTCGTCAAATTTTGAGTATATTATCGCTGTGAAGCTATTCAATTCCTTTCACTGTGTGAAAAAAAAAAAAAAAAACTTAAGATATAAGGAAAGATATTGGCAATCAAAGACAATGGGGATAATCTATTACTGCAGCTGAAGTTATGGAGAAAATAGCCTATCACTTTTGAAAATCCTTATTAATTCTTTTAATTCCATACCACTAAATTACATATTTTTGGGCATTTACTAAGTACATTACCACAAATTTAATTCTATTCTCCGTTTTAAGATTGATATAGAAGGCCCGGGTTCTATAAAGAGAGAGAAAAAAAAATGTGCATTAAAAATTCATTCACAGTTGAAAAAGACGTGATTTCTCAGGTCGCCTCAGTTTGACGAACTCCTGATTTCACCCTGTCGCGTCTCATAGGGTTAATTGGTCACAGCCCCGGGGGTTCCACGGTGTAAACGAAGACGCTGAGCCTTTTCTATCAAAGACGTTACAACAACAACAGCAGCAACAACAACAACAACAGCAACAACAAACGAAGTCTTCAATGCAACCAGTGATCACTGGCAGATTCATAGAAAGTTCACTTCATCTACACCTCTGCGTCTTCTCTTTTCATCCATGCAGGTGGATATTGATTTCTTCCAACTACTGAGCAGTTTAAAACTGATTTTATCATCTATAAATTTTGAATAAGTTTCATTCAGGAGTTTGCCAAGTTAGTGGAAATAGAAGAACTGTGAAGAGGACATAATCATGACGACACCACTGTGACCCGCCCATAGTAACAGTTTTCTAGAAATTATCACCTGTCATAACATAAGCATGACACAATCCATTGTCTTTCGGACAAAGCGGTACCCCTCCCCCCCCCCCACCCCCCACCCCACCCAGCTCCACGTCGCTGTGTGTGGATTTCGTCATTTAGGCTATGGTTATTCTGTACAGTACAAACAGCGTGTGTGACCTAGTCCACCACTCGCTCAGTTATATAAACCGCTCTCCACTCCCCGCCCCGTCTCGGCGATTCATCTTCAATAAGGCTCAGATTTAAACCTAAACCATACACTGCCTACCACTCAAACGCCCACCTTATCACCTTATTCCTTATCACCAATAGCCTGGGGTGCGCAAGACCAGACAAAAAAATGGGCCAAATCAAACACTTTGCCGCTTTGAGATCCGTAGATAATGATGAAATCGTTCGAGAAATGTGTGTTGAGAGTTCCAGAAATGCATGTTAACAATCAAAGTAGGAATTTAAACGTGGCCGATAAGAGCGTTCAACGTTTCCTTGAATTCAAGATTAGCGAGTTCGAGTTTTCTGTGCTCGACTATAGGTTGTGTTACATGCGAGGAGTAGTTGTGAGCATTACAGAAAGTCATTGCATGTCAGTGTAAATATTCTATATTTTGTCTCCTCAGCTATGAATGGGATTTCTTTTAACTACACAAATAATTATATTTTGTCTTATCTTATCTTATCTTACCTTATCTTATCTTTTTGTGCAGCTTACTAATAGAGCAACAATGACAAACAGAACGAGAAGAAAATGGAGAAACGATACATTAGTTCTATTCAAAAGGCCCCACATTTTGAGCCATATTATCTACTATCCTAGTCTATCTACCACATGACAAAACTTTTCGCCAAGTTTAGATACAAAACAAACTTATTTTCAAGAGAAGGTCCCTTCTAGAATGCAAAGTTGTAATACATGTATTATATATTTGAGACACGACATGATAAATTCATGAAACTTGTCAAATTGGCGATCGGAGAAATCCTATGTCTTTCAACGGTTAACGACTTTTTAACCCAGTTCTGTTTTCTTCACAGACCCCTTCTTTATCAGTGTATTTCACAATTAAATTTGCTGAAGTAGATTGAGTAAAATCCCCAAAATTGTAATTTAGTGGTATGGCCTAATAAGGATTAACAGGGATGAATAGAAAAGATCGGCCATTTTCTCACTAAATTCAGCTGCAGCAACAGGTCACCCCATCGTCTTAAATTACCAGTATCTTGACTTTTATTTAGGGTAAAACAAAACTTTTGTCACATACAGAAAGAGAAATGAACAACCTATACAGTGATACCAATAACTCTATAATAATATGCTCAAAATTTGACGTGAGCCTCACATCTCATTTGTCGTGAGTTAATGCTCTCTTGGGTCGATTTTGTCTGAATCGAATGACCCTTCCCCAGGCTTGAATATATAAAATTTATAACAATAGCAGTGACAAAAAGATGGCAAATGACATTATCACTGACATAAGGAGATATGGCAAGGGACCGTGACATGGACAAGACGGGCATAGGATTTAGTACGTGCTCGTGCAAGTTCACAAAAGAAGATAACATTTGTGACGCGATATGATGAATTCAGGCCCTTGTCAAACTGAGGCGACTGGGAAAAATCACCTGTTTTCAACGGTGAACGAATTTGTTAGGCATTTTTTTTTCTTCAGAGATATATCAGTCTAAAAATACAGTTCAGAGTTGAATTTGCTGAAATAGATTGAATAAAAGCCCACAAAACTGTAATTTAGAGACATGGGCTGACAAAGATTAATAAATATTTACAGAAGTTATCGCCCACTTTCTCAGTAAGCTCAGCTGCAGCAACAGGTCACCTCCATCGTCTTTAATTGCCAATATCTCGACTTCTATTTAAGGTACAACAAAAATTTTTGTCACACAAAGAAAGCAAAATTAATAGGATTAACATTGGTACCAATAACTCAATATGCCCAAAATTTGACGAGAGCCTGATTTCGTCATGTCCCATCTCATTTAGAATATCATTTACATGACGTACCTGTATATATCGTCAGTGCTGCGAAGTCCGCGCCTCCTGTTTTCCCGATTCTGGGCAAATCTCGCGAGAATGATTAATACCTCATTTGAATACAGGAACGGGATTTCGCGAGATTTAGGCAGAGTAGCTAAAAATAGAGGCGCGGATTTCGCAGCACTGCATAAAAATGTATTAAATTTTCCATGTCTGAATACTAACAAATAGCACGCCATTGTATTTCTAAGCTGTTCGCCAAACAGTCAAGCTTTCTCGTCTATCAAATCATGAAGTCCACTCTGAACCTGTCCAAAATGTTTCGGATCCTGGATCGTGCCAAATACAAGTTTGACCTAAAAGACTACGTAGTGCAAAGGACCACTTTGGATCAAGCCTTCCTCTACTTAATCCGCGGCAATTTCCAGGAGTCGGCCAATGTAGGTGGCATGGTCCTTCTGCAGTCACCTGTTGTTGACGGCTCGACGGTGCAAGCCAATGAACTGCAGGAAGAGTCTAATAGCTCCCTGGCCTCTGCCCTTATAACTAGAGATTCTTTTTTCCATACCTCTATGGTGGACCCAACTTCGTCCTCTATAGATATGGTGAAAAATCGTTCATCTTTACCGTCGGTGTCATCGCTCATCCAGCTCTCGTCCCCCAAGAAAGAATCAGGGGGCTCCCAGAGTGGTTCCGTTACTACCTATCCAGTTCCCATCATCGGTAGAAGAAAACCGGGTCAGCCGACAACCCAAGTTAAAAAGCTGAGGTGGAAAATTCCCAAAAAGTTTAAGTTTAAGAAAAAAGGCCAACTCGGTTAAAAGGTAACTCAACGTAGATAATAAATGTATAATCTCACAATGTAAATTAACTGTCTTTTTGTCTCTAATGTCATACTCGTTACCAAAACATACTCATTGTCAGCGAAGAAATGTTTAGTAAATCATCTTATCTGTTTGTTACATTTGGTATTATTTATTTGATTTAACCTCATTTCGTTTCATTTCGTCTCGATCTATCTTGTTCTGTTGTCTTTTGTTTTCTTTGTATTATGATTTGATTCATACTTCACGGACTTTGTTGAAGCCTGTTGACCTATACATGTATTTCATTGTATACAGACTTTTTTTGCTGTTGTTTATGTTGTTGTTGTTGTTGGCGAGGGTACTTTGTGGAATCCCGCCACAGCGATAAGATCGATAGATAGATAGATAGATAGATAGATAGATAGATAGATAGATAGATAGATAGATAGATAGATAGATAGATA